>JAJQOW010001390.1:0-35000 GCA_037975125.1 Latrodectus hesperus | reverse complement strand
AAATACTGCAAAGTAAGATTGATTTTTAAAACAAGAGAATAGATTCAAGATAAGGAACAAAACATCTTAAAGACTAAAATTTTATTTTTCGAAGTATTTCGGTATTAACCAAATTCCACTATGATATTTATTAACTGTTGCGCATTCAAAAGTTATTTTCTTATTTTGCATATGGTATCTAATGTTCTCATGTATTCGTAAATTTTATGAGGATCAGTTGGAAATAATATGATAAGAAAATTTTAAATATTTATTTCTGAGAAATGCAAAGTTGATTGCGTTGATGAAATAAAAAATAATTTTCTCAAGATCAACTTGTATTTTAGTTAAACAATTAACATTTGTCTTACGATATAACTTTCAAATAAATATTTTTGTGTCTTACCTTTTAAATAAAAATTATAGCACACACATTTAAGGTGCCAAATGCAAATATGTATATTTTATTTATATTTTGCATTCGTGAATTTTTAGTGAATGTCTTTCGATTACATCATACACACACACACACACAATATATATATATATATATATATATATATATATATATATATATATATATATATATATATATATATATATATATATGATGTAATGGAGAGGTTCTCCTTTGCACAGTAAGTTCACCTCTGTTAAGTTATTCTAATCATCACAAGATAAGTTTCCATAAATTAGTTTTGTTACGTTACATATGAACCAAAAATTGATAAATTCGAATAAAAATTGATAAATTTGAAACTGATAAATAAATTTGAATAAACTTTCGCTTATGAATATTTAAATAATGCAAATGTTATTTGTGACATATTTTATAATACATTAATGTTTGGTAAAGTATATTCTAAATAACATTTTTTTACATCTCCAAATACTAAATCAAAGATTTCAATTTTAAAATTGCCTTAAGAATTTTAATTATTTATCTGCAATCAGAATATCAAATTTGTCAACAATGCAAGGAATTTCTGAAGAAATGGCTTAATAACATAATATTCAAATTGCTTAGCTTTAATGTTAAGCTTAAGTTTAAGCTTAAAATTATTTTATTTACATTCAACAAAGTTGTATATAAAAAATGCTTGTATGCAAATTACATAAACGTTCATACTATGTGTGATATGTGTATGTTATAGTAAGATTACATTAATTTAGTTGCTTGCCATAAAATTAAGTAATTGTAATATTAAACACTATCATGTCATAAACCTGTTGTTTTTATTTTGTGAAGTATTTTAAAATAATGGAAAACATTTTAGAATTTTTTAAAACACGAAATTAAATTTTTTATTTGCTTAGCATTTATTTCAAATTTCATTAAAATCGATGCCTTTAACACCCTAAATGAATATTGTCAGACTTTTGGTTACTTTTTAAAACGAATGGCTCGTTTCGAGAAACATTGTATTCATGCCATTGGTAAGACCTACAAAATCCTGCTTCCTTTTTTTATACGAGATCAATTGTGCAAAAAAATAAAAACACTGTAATTGGTCAGAAACGGTAGTCCCTTATCATATTATTTCATGTAAGAGATAAAACTCTCCCGTGGGTTACTTCTTAGCGTTATTTTGATTACTCGCATAGTTATCGGAGAGGCAGGGTCCTCAGTTTCGTCACGGTTCGAATCACCCTCCACCCAAGAAATATCTATCTCTCACGGGCAGATTCCGATCTACACTTACTGCTATCACGATTCAGCAGCCACTCGTCCACTCGTGGGCTGTAAATCACCCCAGCAAATAATGCTGCCATCATCAATCGCTGCACCTGTCCAGTGGTTTCCGTTCTTCTTCCCTTCAGTTCCATCTTAGGCTTCTTCTTGGATTTGTACTCCACACATCTTTGTGTGGAGAAGGATTATCAACTGATAATATATAACTTTGTATCAGAGGAAGTGAAGTGAATCGAGGGGCCTTTTAGGGATTGGTCTTTAAATCTCACTATACAAGCATCGGCCATGTTCCCAAGTGACTTTCTTATTGGCTAGTTTCATTCTTATGGGTTTATTTATGTCTGAGCTAGAAACAGCACATTCGAATCCACTTACCTAACTGTTCCTGATGAAGATTTGAATTTTAAAACTCGACTGATTTTTATGACTTAGTTTGAATTTGCAGAATCAATATCAAGTAATTGTTGAAGCCATCGCCCAAAATATAAGCAATGTTTTATTGAGATGAAATGAAATTTGATGGAAAAATATTATTTATTTCCGTCCGTTAATAGCTGTCAAATTTATTTTTTAAATAACTTCTTAATTTTTTTTAACTGTTAGTAATTTGTTAAATATTAAAGCAGTGTAATATAGCAGTATATAATTTCATGGAAATTATACCCCGTAAAAATGCATGTATATTTGCAATAATTTGCGTTAATTAATTTATAAATATATCTCTCTATTCCTCAAAATTTCTCAAATTAAATCTCTTAACTATTCCAATTTGCATTCCACTTATAAATTAAAATAATGAAACGAAAATATGTAAGTAAATAAATAAAAAATAACACACTTCAAATCCTATTTTTTAGTTATTTAACAATTTATTTGTAGAAATACATAACTTGCAAATCTGTTTACATTTAATTCAAAATTTCATTTGAATCATTTGAAAAAAATGAGAAAAATGTTTTTGAAAAATTTATTATTAAATTTGAATTTTGTTTGAGAAAAAATTTCTTCTAATTCTCATAATAATCATATTAAGAATTTAGAAAATTTAACAGAGATTCATAGACCTAATACTTTTTTGAGGATTTATGTTACTTTTTAGATTTTAAGAAAAATTAGAGTTTGTTCTATGTGTTGATTGATTATTGAGTAGCTATAAATTTGCTAACCAGTAATATAGCTTTCTCATAGCTCTTTATATTTAACATTTATTTAAATTTTTATTCTTATTAATATATTTATTTCTAATTTTATAAAATAATTCCTTAAGTATTATTAATATGATTTGTCATCATAATGCAAAAAATAATAATTGAATATATATTGCTTCATAAGAAAATTTGTTTGAAATAATAATTTCAAGAATAATAATTATAAATTCAAGAAAACTATTTAATAAGAAAGATGAAGTACATCAAATGTAAAAAAATATGTGATTGTAGTATGCACACGTCTAAATTCATATTTGCTTAGCGAAAAGTAGAGAAAAATTTCAAAAAAACTTTTTTAATTAATTCGTAAAGGAAAAATGTGCTTTAAATATTAAAATTTAAAATTACACAAAAATTTGTTCCTTCTTTAATAATACTGCATTAATAATAACAAGCATAGTTTTTGGTAAAAAACCATTCAAAAGCATAAAACAAAATGGAAAAAGAAACAATTGTGAAATAATATATTAAATGAATGTTCTTCTTTAGATTCAAATATTCATTATTTGCTGGATAGTTTTTCTCGTACGTTTCTTGTTTTTCCGATGGATTTTTAGATTATTTAATTTATTATTTGTGAAGTTATTTAGAGAAAAGTTTGCTGTTAGAGTATCCGGCTTTGACAAAACTGTCTATCTATACATGGATATATTGATTCCATTGCCTTACAACACAAAATAAAAGCAATTTGCATATGAGTGGAAGGCAATACGAGATAAAAACAATTTGCAAAAAATATATTTATAGAATAGTTAAAAAATCTCCATCTTTAGCGTAAATGTGAACTTTACCGTAATTGGAAGTCTTTATTCATTTTTTTTCATATAAATTTTTATACTAACTCCATTATTTCATATTAAATGTATCTTATACAGAGGATGTATATAAGATACATTTAATATGAAATAAATGAAGCACAGTAAAGCTGTTAAGAATTCGCGTATACTTGAGTTTTTAGGCCAGCAATGTGTGAAGCATGTTTAGTGTATGAAAATTTTTGCAATAAATATGGGTGGTTATCTGGATATGGAAGATTGTTATTGCTATTAGTGTAAAATTTTTTCGCATTACTTACAAATAGTATGATTTATTATTTCCCCTTTTCTAGATAGAGTAAATTAATGTATTTCAATTTATATGCGAGTGCATAGTAATAAAAAACTATATAAAATGTTTATTTTACTATTTATTTTAATCTTAAGATCCCATTAAAAATTACTTGATTTAGGGGGAGAGAATATTATTTATTAATTCCTTATTATTAAATAGTATTTCTTAATTTTTTATACAATTTATATATTTCATGATACGTTGCTTTTTTCAGTTAAAATTAAATTGATTTCAAACATTTATTTTCCTTAACATTTGTGACATGAACTATTATTCAAATATTTGCTATAATTAAACGCAGTGTTCACCATTTTAGTTAATCCACTTACACTTTAAGTTACAAGATAAAAATGTTAAAAGCTCTTACAAACTTTTATTTATCGGAAAACTGTATGTAAAATTATATTCTATTGCCAAAATTTTTACCATTTCACTAGAAGAAACTGTTATAAGTTGTAACACCACCTTCTAGTAAATAATTCAACTTTTTCTCTTATAATTTTTTTAAAAACTTGGAATAAAACTTTCAAGAACAGCGAAGAAAGGCCCATTTAATTTCAGCAAGCAAGTCCCTCTAAAGCGCAAAATATGCTTACATAATTCTAAATATATTATAAGCCTTTCTTATCTTATCAAAATATCAGGCCGTCGTGGCCTAGCGCGCCCTAAAGATTTTTGACACATTCGCAATATATCACGGCGTGTTAGGAGCGCCAAAAGTCGGTCACGCCCTGGTCTCCGAGCATAATCTCTACAGGGCCTCTAATCTCGTTTTCCAAGGTAGTACATCCCAAAAGAACTTTCAGTTCCACCATCTTACAACCTCGCGCCGGAAAATGTCGCACACCAGCCCCCAAATTGGACACGACCGTGAAATGGACTTTACTTGTTCCTGTTACTAATAGCTCTCAGTAGAATAATTAAATAACCGGATAGAACTCTTGCTTTTTAGCCCCTTTTTTTCACGAGGCATTAAAACGTGAAATGGAAAAAAAGAAATTGTAGAACACATCTCTCTCACATTATTTCCCACTTGTCACCTAATTTTGATATGGTTGGAGAAAAGCCACTCTAAAAATATTTTTGCTCAAAGAAAAGATTGTTTTTGGTGTATCGTGAAAGGAATAAATAACTCTTCAGTAAGGCTAAGTCTGGAATAAGCTTGGTGTGTTATAAGGCCTAAAAAGATATATCTATTTATTATTAAAATATAAATGATAAATATTATAATTATATAAATGTAGAAATTTTGGAATAAATTTCAAATTCAAATTTTGCAAATTTTCGTGTTTTATAAATTTTATTTATTTTTGAATAGCAAGCAATTCTTATCCAAATGTACGAGATTAAGATGTTTGTAAGTGGTGCTGTTAATATTTTTGACGAATTAATTAATCGTCATATCATGTTTAATTTATTGATCAATCAATTTCAGTTTTTAATTATTTTTAAAAGCACACAGTCATTTTTACTTACGGAATTCAAATATTCTGTCTAATTTTATATATTTTTAATCTGTAACAATAAAAATTACAGTTTATACTATTAAAATTTTCATATTTATCTTGAGTATACATAAATATTAAAAATGATAAACATATAAATAACAATTTTTAAAAAAAAATGCTTTTATTATCTAAACTAACTAGAGTCTTTCTCAAAAGACACTTAATATTTTATTGAAATAAAAATATTTTTTCATTAAAATGAAAAGATCAAAAGTACTAATCTAAGTGCTATTTACAGTTTATTAAATTTTTAAGATAAATATCGTTTGATTTTAAGTTTTTTTTTTTTTTTTTTTTTTTTTTTTTTTTTTTTTGTAAATTTAATACTAAATAACAATATTATATTACTTTTTACAATGATTTTAAAATTTTATTTCTAAGCATAATGTAAGAAATTATGTTTTCAAAATCGTTGATATTTACTTTTATCACTTCCATATGTCAAAACCTAAAAAGATCTTTAAAATTCTAAAGTAAATGAATATTTAGAAAGAAACTGGACATTTATTATTTTTTGGACAATGGACATTTGGACATAAACAATGGACATTTATTATTTTTTTTTTGCAAGAAAAAATTGCTAAACTTGAGGTATAAAAAGAAATTAACTCTAGGCATATTTTAAAATTACTTTTAAAATGTGTTATATGGTATGTTTACGAAACTTAGTCTTTCTACTTTGCAATCTGGCATCGGTTCTTTCCTCAATAAAAAGCAATTTTTTTGATATTGATTAGTAATACGATTGAATACATGAAATCTTATTGTTCTGATGTTTTGATACTTAATTTATATTGCTTATAAATTATTTGCCATAATTAATATGTATTATTTTTTAAGTGTTCCGCAAATAAATATTTTATTTAATATTTTTTATAATTGTGAGAAGAGAAATTTTCAAATGTTTTGTTCAATTATTTTTTTATAATTTAAATACTAATTTAATTTATTTTCAAGGTTCACTTGATAAGGTGAAAAAGTAGTCTCATGAGATAGTAGAAATATCATAAACGGTAAATTTGAATACAAATTTTAAAAACTCTTAAATATATGGGAAAAACTGAGAGTTGGATAAAAATAAAATTGATTTATCTTTTTTATAAGAACTTTAATCTTTTCTTGAAGGTTTTTCTTTAGCAATTTTAATGTTTAGAAAAATAGTTTGCGAAAACCAATATTTATTATAAAAATATAATTAATCAAACAGAATGTTACAATTTCAGATATTTATGAAAATGCATATCTTAACCGATTTTAACTTTGCAAAACAAATAGCAAACATGAAAGCGACATCATGCGTTGGAGTTACGAACACCGTGCATTTGCCATTGAGGCCTATATTTCCGGCTGTCTCATTTCAAAGTGAGAAAAAATATTTGGAATGGCCAGCGCGTTCTCCCGATTTGGTCCTATGGAATTTCTTTTTGTGGGGTGTATTTAAAGTCACTTGCCTAAACTAACCGCCCGCAAACTTTGTAAGCTCTGAAAAGAAATATTGAAATAAAAACGACGAACACACCTGCCAATGTGTTAGAGAGAGTGTTGAGAACAGCAGATTTCAGTTTACTCAGTCTAACGCCAATGGTGGAAGTCAATTGCCCAATATGATATTAAAACTATGCTAACTAAAACTTTTAATATATAACTTTTGTATGCAAAAATAAGTTAAAATATATATTCAATACTTTTTGCGCTATTGCAATACGAAATGAGGAAGTTATCATGCCGCACCATGTACGTTTGCTCTATTTGTAAAAACAAAATCATTTCTATGAAACAAAATCTGATCATCCCACGTGAAAGATTAATTTGCCGCCCAGCTTGTCTAGTGGTCAGCGTGCCTGACTGCGGATAAGGAGGTCCTAGGTTCGAATCCCGGTTCGGGCATGGATGTACTTTCTCTCCCTATCTATTCTGTCTTTGTCCTTTCCTTGTATGAATGAGATGTGAATGGTTGCCTACCCTATAAACGGGTACCTATGGCAAGTGTGTAGAGCAAAGTCGTACTTTCACCTTCATGGTGCTCTGATTAAAACGAAAGATGCTCCCAATCGACTTAATTCGCATAGCATAGCGAGCTTGGCTTGCCCAAGTGTCATTAGTAACCAACAACAACAACAAGATTGATTTACTTTTCAAAACAAATGTAAAATTCGTCTGTCCATCTGAATTAAAGAAATTTTTCCCAATTATGTCTTTTTTTATCACTCTTGAATCGGCCTTCTTTGCCATGCCATAATACGTGTACAGAGGAAAACTGAAAAAAAGGATAAGACCATGAAATATCATAACAAGCATCCTAAAATCTTAAAAAGTTTGTAGTAATTTATTTATGCAAATTTTCGAAAAAAATTTATAGGTTTTCATAAATATCTTACCAAAAACTTTCCTGCTATTGATAAATATATCCTAAAGCTCCTAATAAATTTATATTAACTCTGACAATAAACAAACTTCAGAAAGATTTTATAGTCTATAACAATTTTATTAATGACTTCCTTAATATGGAACATGAAATATTCTTTCCATTTAATATTCTACTACCAGTTTTCAATTTACTTAAAGCATGTGATAAATATGTAAGTGTTGGCCGTGGTAGCCTAGTTAGGGTATCGGCCTTCCATCCGAAAGGGTGGAATACGATTCCAAATGCTGCAAAAGACCCACCGAGTACATGCGATATACGTGCTCGTTAAATCTTTGGAATTGAAAGCCCTGTGGTCGGTTGTTGAGCAGTTACCATGGGTGCAATGGTCTGGAGAAATTTACTCCTCCTGGCATAGCGAGCTTGGCTTGTCCAACATTACAACAGCAACATAAGTGTTAATTTAACAAAAAATAATCTTTTTTTGTTCCTACTTAACATATTCTGATGCGAGTATGTGGCTATATTTATTAAACAAGTTAATGAACTCAGTTGCAATTATTCATACTTTTAAATAAAGTTTTCAAGTAGAATAATTATAATATAAATTAAAAATTATATTCATATAATGAATTACACATAATCTACAAATAAAAAATCTTCTGATTAAGCCTTGTGTTAGACACCATGTAATAACTAAATTTCTTAAAATATAATTAAATAAATGTAAGAATATACAGCAATATTTCTCAAAATTTTAACAATAGAAATATTTATTTTATGCTCTAAATAGTTTAGAATTATACTTAATATAAGTATAGAAATTTATTGAATTATATATGGACTTAGGAGGTTGACCACCTGGGAACACCGCGTGCCGTTGGCATCCTTTTTATGACTGTCTGCCTGTGGCAACAAAATTAAACTCTAAAAATTTTCGAATTCAATCTGAAGTTCCTAAAAAGAGAGTGCGTTCTAAAACAAATTCAGTGCTTGCAATAGCATCATACTGGTTCTGAAATATGTGAAAGTATACAAGAGGAATTTCTCTAAATTACTTTTCATTGCTGAATCTCTTACAAATTAAATAACGCTTTAACCAATTAATATAAATTCCAGTTAATGATATTCTTTATTTATTTGAAATCTAGGATGCAGCTCGCCTTTGGGATTGATGACGGGCGCTGTGCAAGACTGGCAGATCAGTGTGAGTTCCATGGCTGACCACAGGAAGGACCCCGGGTGCCACATGAGATACGCGAGGATATATCAACCTCCAGGTAGAGCTTGGTGTGCAGGTCGGAAAGCAGCCATGGAGTGGATACAGGTGGACCTCGGAGTGTCTGCAATAGTAAATCTTCCTCAATGATGAGATTTTGTGATATTTTTTCTATAAATTTTAAAAGATTCTTTTGTGCCAGATACAGGGGAGATTGTTTTTTCAGATCACGGGCATGATGACTCAAGGACGAGGGGATGGACATCAATGGGTTACCTCATATTTACTATCATATAGCTTAGATGCATACCATTGGAAATATTGCTCAGACGTTTATAGCAATAGAAAGGTAAGGACACAATTTTGATTTAAATTTAGGCTAGTATGGCTTCGTTTATTGTTGCAAGGAAACTATTTCATTAACGAAGAATATTTTCTTACCTAATTTGAAATTCAAGAATATGTTGTTATGGTATATTGTTTCCTGAATATGAAATTCAATTCATTGAAAACGACCTAAAAACACTAAAAGTGACAAACTGGATGACCTTATCCAAAAATAAGAGATCCTGGTATGCACTTCTGAGATAGGCAAAGGCCCACCCTGGGCTGTCAGGCCAATGAAGAAGAAGATGAAATTCACAATTATATTATAAAACGCTAATATGTTATAAATAAATAGAATCTATTGAATGTAATGCATCAAATTTCATTTATAGATAAACAAAATTTTTAATGCATGACGATTCTTCTATTTTATTTGATCCATTACTAAAGTAGTTTGTAAAATAGTTGGAAAATAAAGTTTATATTGTGTTTTTAAGTACACTTTATATCAATCACGTAATTTCTTGTTTAATTGAAAAATTATATTCAGATATTGTGGATTACTCTTACAATTGGGTAAAGAACTCAATCAAGACGGTAAAGTAAGTTTCAAGCAGGAACAATATTTTATTAATCACTGAATTATATAGAAGTTGTAAATGACATTAAAAGATAAATTTCAGCTACCTGCTGAAAATTTGAGAGAAAATTTTTTTATTAGAATTAATCCTAATTTTAAACGTGATTATAGGCTTGAGAGTCCAAAGTGTTCTATATTTCCATGAATTTCATTTTGCGCTTCAAATCTTTCTGTGTGGTCGATTTTTTGATAAATGTAAAATAACCTAATTCAGGAAACGAATATAAAGTCTATATTTTAATTTAATTTTGTTTAATGTAGGGATATTTCATTTATTTATAAAAACGCGAAATTAAAAAAAATCGTTTCTTGTTATCGAATGTGAGAAAACAAATTTTTGGTAAGAAATTATTTATTAAGTTTTTAGTACTGAATCTTTTTTTTTAAAGAAACACAAAACTGTAGGAAAAGACTTTGCATATTAGTTTGAAGATCAAGATTACTTTTTAGTTTTTCTTCCTTTGGCATACAGATAATAAATATTCAAATATTAATATTTCCATTTCCAAATTCTACATTAAGTTTAGACAATGGTGTTGCTTGATGTTCAGTTATGTATGATTTGCCGTCGTAAATTTGAAAAAACTGTTTTGTGTATTAACTATTAAGCAGATATTTATATTCTTTTTATAAAAATATTTGAAACGAAAACTGGAAACAAAACTTGATAAAAAAATTGCATCAAAATCAGACAAAAAAAGTGTTTATGTTGGTGTTAAATAAATTCTGTTAAATGAATGTAGAATACTTTCGTGAGTACTAATATTATAAAATGCTGGGAAAAATGAAAAAGACCCAATCTCTCCCTATTATTTAAACATCAATCTATTTATGGAGTGAATCTTTGGTAAAATGTATTTTCAAAATGCAACTAATGTTTAAATAACAATATTTTACTTTAAACTAAAACCAATTTATTTATTCAATTATAACTATTCATGAAAAAAATCACAGAAAGAATTTCAATAACACAAAATCATTTATTATATATTCCGCTTTATTTTTTAAAAGTGATATATTTATAATAAGAATACAACTTTTATTTTCAAAAAATTGACCGCAGTGGCTGGGTTTTTAGAAAGACATCATTCTCATTACTAGAAGGTTGTGAGTTTTATATGCGACCCAACCCAAGATTCGTTGTGCTTAATCAAATCATCTGGGTCACGTAAAATAGAGAATGATCGCAATGTTCTCCAATTGAAATGATATTTCTGCAGAACAGTCTGAGTGTGAGAGTCATCTACTTGGTCAGTGTTGCTACTTGGGTCTGCTCTGAATTATGAAGACTTACTTCCATAACTTCAAAGAAATATCCATTGCACACACCACCGTACAAGATGCGATCAATTCTGTCCCATGCTGTGCCGAAAACTCGCTAAAAAATCGGTGTCTCTTGAAAAAAGATGAAAATTTTTGTATTTATACATTTATAAATACTGTAAAATCTATATATATATAGATATAAATAAAAACAGCATTTAATAATAAAATATGATAATGAAAAACTAACTGTATCGTTTTCTATAAAAGTTCCATAAATTCTAAAATTAATATATTCTTAATCCTTTTATAGTATTTAAAATTTTTAATATCCCTTTAGAGTATTTAAAACCTATAAATCAAAATTGTTTTTCTTATAAAAGATTTTGATGATTTGATTAAAACTATATTGTCTCTTTTAGACTTTTAAAGGGAATATTGATTCTCACTCTTCTCACACCAGTTACTTAGATCAGAACGTCACAGCTCGTTTCCTTAGATTACACGTCCTGCAATGGCATGAACACCCAAGTATGAGGATTGAAGTTTTGGGATGCCAAGGTAAAAAAAAAAAGCGCACTGCTTAAGAAAAAAATTATTTCTTACTTAGTAAAATATTGAATTCTTTGATTATATCTTTTAAGCTTAATTTTTTATATGCATCAAAATAATTTTATTAAAAATGTTTAGAATCTTACAAAATGGAAAGGGATTAACTTTTTGCCATTAAAACCATTAAAATAATGCATAAAACAATTTAAATGTGCAACATTTGGCACCCATATTTTTTGGTCAAAATGGTTGACGGAATAATACATTAGTACTATTGAGTTAATTATGCTGATTGTTTTTAAATATTAATTATCATATGGTTCTAATATTTTGGACTCACTGAAATTACGGTAATCCCACTTAAATCCTATAGATTGCAACTCGATAATAAGTGTTCCACCACAAGCGCAACTGACAGCTTCTTCCTCGAGACCATGGAGTAAACAAGGCACTTGTACTCCTGAAGATGCTCATATATTCAGCTTCGGTGGCTGGTGCGCAAAGCATAGCGACAGTAAGTTTTTCAAACAGTTATTTATGAAATTCTTGAAGCATTATACTCATGATAAAACTTATCATTATTGACTATCTGTATGTTGTGGACAGTGAGGCAGTGGCTTCAGATTGACCTGGGTCCACCAACCAGAGTTACAGGTGTTGTCACGAAAGGGAGAGGCGACAGTAGAAGGAAACAATGGGTGACTTCGTTTGCTTTATCGTTTTCCAACAGTACCAATCACTGGCAGTATTACAAAGACGATAATCTTGTCAGTCCAAAGGTAAGCTATTTTAAATTTTTGTAAGTGTTTAAATAATTGCTTGAATGATATCATGGCACGATAAAGAAATATGATTTCAATGACCATATGTTGATGATATGGCATCAATCCTCTTTTTTCTTCTTGTGGCATAAGGTACACATTATCATCAAGATAATTTGCCTTTGTTTTTATCATCAAACTTAATCATAATTACTTGTGGCAAAAACTTAAAAAAAAGCAACTTATTCTCCTAACTTGCTTTCCTTGCTTGGGATCGCTGAAGTTTGACTGATAAAAATGAATCGGTCATTAATAATCTTCCTTAATTTTACCAGAGACTTCAATGCTAAGATGGTTTGCTCAGATTAAATATTTATTGTTTCTTATCATCTTCTTCAGCCCTGATATGGATAAATAGATGTTAGTTCTGCTGTTTAATTCTCAACTACTACCAGAAGTTCAAAACAATTAAGTGTTTAATAATGAAGCAACTTAACTTGTCAATCAATTGTTTCAATCTAAAGTTCATCTTTAACGTTATGTGTGCACATTCATTTTATAGATTTGGATTACAAATTTTCATCTTTCAAATATCAAAATAATTTTCGTAGTTTGAGTATCGCTCAAGATTACAAACACTTGAATTTTGTAAGGTCGATTGAGATTCATAAAAATCTTAAATACAAATTGCGGCGCAGGCAACAAAATGAACATATGTCATTGGAAAATTAATTTTGGTCAACAATAACGTCAACAGATTTTATTTGAAATATGATAAAATTATATTTACAAAGACATGATAAATGAGTGCAGATTTCAGCTATATTTTCGATTGTTTTCATCAAGCACAGAATAAAAATCTGTCATGATATGTTATATAAAATGTTGTTTATAATTATCATTATATAAAATATTTACCTTTGGTGACTTTTTGTGTTTATGATTTATGTGGTGATTATATTTTTCTAAGTATTATAATTTTCATATTTTATAATTTCAAGCTATTAATATCAAACTCTTCCCTCGCCTACTCGTAAAGAAGTTTATTTATTACTTAATGGTCCTTTTTTGCATATGAGGGCTAATAAGATTGAAATATGTAATATTTAGTAGTGATTCATAACGAGAATATGAACAACCAAACATAAGATAGGATTCGAAACCATTAATTATTGAGCTTGAGCCTCCTTATTCAGTTACCAGCTCGGCTATTACTAAGAACTTTTTTTTTATTTTCTTTCTTAATTATTGTCATAACAATCAAGCCTGGGAATATATATCTCTTACAAGCTAATTTATAATCGAAAAAATCTGATTTGGCGTTGATATTGGTAAACTTGGTGATAATTTTTATGACCATAGTGGCAATTTCGTGAGCTTGGAGAGCATGAGAAAGCCAAGAACATTGAATGTGGAAGATAAGTGATTTTACTTCTAAAACGAGAAAAAAAATGTTGTGATATGATTGAAAAATTTCATTGCCTCTGATTGGAAAATAAAATTTCGTTAAAAATATTCACAATATAAATTTTAGAAAGGCAGAGAAAGTAATATAACAACTTGCACATCCGAGTGATAAATTTAAAAAAAATGTGATTTGACTAGAGCCTAAATGTGGATTAGAAAATACACAACCATAATATACTTAAAAAATTTGTATGATATGAGAAATTACTGAAACATTGAAATAAGCTTATGATTTTTTTCATTTGCATGTAATGTCTGAAAGTTGAAACGTCATTTTTTAGGAATTTGGTGGAAACATGGACAAAAACACCGAAAGACGTCATTACTTTAATCAGCCTTTCACTGCTCGTTATGTAAGAGTCCATCCAATGACTTGGAGGGGAAGAGTCAGCATGAGACTCGGTTTGATTGGATGTCAACTCCAAGGTAAAGATTCTTGGGATAAGTTGTTTATTTAAGAATACGACATTTTTAAGAGTAATGTATTTATATATTTACACTCTTTCACTTTTTAATTTTATTAGTTTTTCCTACTCACATTTAAGTAAAAGCACTTAATTTATTAGATTTTTGAATCGGTGAAAATGAAATGATGGTTGGTGAGAAATTGCTTTAGAAAATGCTAGAAGAATTTCAATTCGACAAAAGACAATTTTTTCATGGGTGATTAATTCTATTAAAACTAATCTCTCTCGTGAAGTGAAAGTGTTAGTTTAAAACTGATAAGATATAAATTCTTCCTAAATTCGAAGAAAATCTGAACTATTTTTCTTTATGGATTGATATGAAATGTTCTAACGAAACTACAGTCAAAAAGTTTCAAAAGGAATATTATCAGAATAAAATACTGATTCTCTAACAGTTAACGAAATACAGAAATGGAAATATGGATCTACGAATTGTACCAAGATGCTTCTGAGAAGCTATGGTCTTTTATAATGTTCTTCAAAAAGTTAAATCTAAGTTAATGTATCAAATTATATTTTCTCGTCGTCTAACTACATTGAATAAGTTTAAAAAGATGTGTATTTAGGTGTCTCATAAATTTACAATTATATTTATTTAGAAATTTTAGCATAGCTTCTTTCCAAAGATGGGAGAATCTGAAAAATATGCTACACGTAAATAATTGTGAGAAATTCTATATTTGCTTGATCCTCCCAAATAATTTAGTTTTCTTGAAAAAATTATTTTCTTCTTTTGCAACAAACAATAATTTTCTTTTTCTTTTTTTGTCAATAAAAACAATAAATTTTCTTTTGAAACATATTTAAAATAGCCTATTACTTAAAAATCAGTGAAAATATCAAAAAAAGCTATTAAGAAAATTAAATTTGTTTATAAAAAAATGTGTGTAAATACAAAGCTTCAAAATTACATAAAGTTTTAGTTTTGAAAAAATTAAAATACATTTTATTATACTTCCTATAAAAAGCAGAAAGAACAACGCAAGACGATTCAATATAAATGTAAATTCTTTTCAATCATAAAGATTAATGAATCATAATTTATCCCTGAAAATTATAATTAATTGCTAGTGCTCCTTTGGTATAAATAGCTACTGTGACAAATTTTTATGGAATTTTCAAATTTTCATGAATTGTAATATTTTTCTCTATTTTACACAAGTTTCGAAACATTACCTATCTTCAGAAAGATATATTTCAGTTTCGGTACATCTTAAATCCATTGAACTATTATTATTTTAGTCAACTTTTTTAATCTATTGCTAAATTTGTTCTCTCTCTAAAACTAATGGTTAAGCATGACAGAATTCTACAAACTCTAACAAATTTAATAAAACTATTGAGCCATTTCTTTCGTGATAAATTTTATTAATGTGTTCGAAGGAGTATTAAGCTTCCAGTTTCTAAGCACAGATACTTACTTTTAGGTTTCATCACCATGTTCTTTTTGTTTTTCCTTTCTTGATGAAAAGTGAAATAGTTAACTAACGTATTCACAACACAGATCAGTTTGATGTTTCGAATGGTTGACTTCATGCACCAAATAGCATTATTATCATTTTAAGAAAATAATTGTAATACACGTTTAACATAATGATCAATAATACACATTTTAACAACGTAATTAAATAAATTGCTGATATTAACAAATGCTAACAATTCATTATACATAAAATTTTCTAAATAAAAGTTCTTATTTATCCCATTAACCACTATGATGCAAATGACCTACAACTAAAATCATTTTATCCATGTTTTTAAAGGGCCGAATCAAGACCAAGACCGTATTGTAATAATTTTCTGCCAATATGTTGGATTTATGTACCTAAATTAATGTTTATATCTATTTAGAAACAAAATCATTGAAAGAATATACACATTAAGTGCCAGTAAGTAATTTGAATGGGTTTTATTATCAAGATGACAATTCACTAAATCAAGAATCGCTTCCATCTACATCCTGGTTACAAAATATTTACCCCCTACACCCTAGTTGCAAAATATTTACCCCTTACATCCTGGTTGCAAAATATTTACTCCCTAGATCCTGGTTACAAAATATTTACCCCCTTCATCTTAGTTACAAAATATTTACTAAAGTGGTTATTATGTTCTGTTTGGGACACTGAAACATAATTTAAAGTCTCATTATAACTTTGAAGATTAAATTCACCAAACTCTTGTTGTTTTTAATCGTGAATTATAAATGCGTTTTTATCAATTTATTGGTAATAAAACCATCTGCTTGATAGCAGCTGAAATTGAACCGATTGCTAATCTTAATACATGGCTTGGTGATACCAATCATAAATCATATGAGTCTGTTTCTTAAGTACTTAACAAACATGTAATGTTGGCAAAGTTCCTGAAGCTATACATAAATGTAGAGAAGTGACATCTTTAAGAGGAAAAAAATTCGAAAAGAGATTGTTTAAACGTGATCGTTTCTTAAAGTTGAAGAAAAATTATTTGTTTAAAACTGCAATGTATTCACTTTTTTGTACTTTATAAAAAGTAAAATGTATGATTTTAAACAAATCTTATGAGTAATTTTTATGTTTTTAATTGCCTACAGTAAATTTATCCCTGAAATTTTGGATCCACTATATTCATCACCACACACATAAATGATAATTTAAGCATGAATTTTATTTGCAAGTGGTTTAACTTCTATAATAAATGAGTTTAATTAATTTTTGTGTGGCAAATCATACCTGTTTTAAATAAAAATGTCAACAAAAAAATCAGCACACTAACATGGCTGTCCAGTTAGACGAAAATCGAAAATTTGAATGATATGCATAAAAGAATTATTAAAATTTTAAATTAATATAATGATTTATTTCCGAGTTTAAACTATGTAGCAAGAAGAAATATTAATTTTCAGGATATAGTTAATTAAATTGACAAAGATGTAAACTTCCAACTGATGTGAAAAATACCATGTATTTATCAAATTGTTTCGAGAAAAATTTCTTGCCTAAGTGCTATTAACTGTTAGCTCAAATCGTGTTACATTCTTATGATTTCAATTGCTTTCTTGTTATGTCCCATGAAGATTAGACAAAATATGAGCGATCAACTGACATTTTAAACTGAGAAAGCTATTTCAAGCCAATCCGTCTTATTTCTGTATGTAGACACATTAAGCGATATGAAGTTCACATCTTAATCCTAAATTCTGTTCCTTTGACACATCTTCGGGGATTTGTGGTGGATACGTTGTGTTCTGAACTCACATTAAACAGTTGATAAAATTGAATCAGTTGTTTTCACAAAACTCAAATGTACACAGATTATGTCAAAGTATTATTTTCTCGAAATACTTTGGATGTAAGTCGACCCCAGTTGCTCTAACTCTGATATCTATCTTTGTATATACAATCTTGTTGACACCATCTTATTGCTGCTGTTCATATTTCAAGAGATTGTTTGTTCGCTTTGTACATTCTGTCAATCTGATTGCACGAACTCCTTCATACTCTACTGCATACAAAACTCAAATATTTAGACAAAGGACTGTTTCGGTGAATATAAGGTACTCTTAATAGAAATGCAGCAGAATATTATACTTTCAATATGAAATATTTCTTATATTCTTTACAAAAACATTGAAGTTTTTACTATTCATTCATTGGATATCATTAGCATGCTTGTGCAAAATGCTTTTGCATATAAAATATTAAAACGAAATTATTCCATCCTGGTGTATCGATCTGTAAAAGAATGCATGTATTAATATATTTAAAATAATACTTGGATTAACAATTCAACCGAACTAATATCCTTGACTTCACTTCAATATATCTTTTAGTTTCTTCAATACATTGTTAATCAATTTTAATAAAAAAAGCTGAAAAAATTAATAAATGTAGATACAACTCTATTTTGATCACATAATTATTAACTAATCACTGTATCAGTATTTTTCAGCTTGTGTGACAATTCAATCAACTAATTTTACTCAAATATTTGATAATTAGCTACCATCTGAAATTGTATTAATATTTAGAATCTCATATACTTAGGCCTACATTCTTTGCGAATCCATCTTGTCATTTTCTCTACTCTTTCTGAAATTCTGAAAGCATATATGTATGTATATTTCAATAGTAAACCCTATTTTTATTCATTCGTTTACTCTTCAATGATTTTCTTACATTCCTCGAAAATACCAGACCGAGTCATACAGGATTCTCCATAAAAATTTCTTAATTTATTTCAAAATATTCCATTGATAGTTCAAGTAAGAGAAGTTTTAAGCAGATTCATTGCTCATCTTTAAAATAAAACATAATTTCAACGTTTCAGTGAAAACAGAACTAATAAATATACATACAAACGTTATTCAATATGTCCAAGGTTTTCAAGGAAGGAAATGAAATTTATCAAGATGTCTGTGCTTAAAATAAAAGTCATGTTCGTTTTTGAGATGTTGATTATATCATTTTTAATTTACTTAAAACATAATTAATTATGAGATTTAGACACCTGTAAAGTTATTTATCCCATGATGTAATTAATTTAAGTAATGTAACATTCCGTTTCAAAAAATAAATAATAGGATTCTTTTCCTTTTTTTAAAGTGGTCTTTCATGGTAACTTCTGTGAGTAGGGAAAAAGTATTTACGACATTGGATTATCCTTTCTGTGGAAATATTAACACAGTTTAATTATTTAGAAAAAAAAACTGTGCATTACTATACTGACAATGTGATGAACCGTTTAGACTAGCTTGCCCAAAATCCAGACTTGAATTTTATAGAGCATCACTAGGGTGAATTGAATCGCTTAGTTAAGAAAAACACAGTTACCGCCCAAAATCTCTGAAAATTTTTACATGTCTTCTTCAAGTTGAGTGAAAGAAAACACCACTGTCCATTATCTAAGCATTTATGGAAAGCATGGTCCAGAGATTTAAGGTTGTAATTGCCTGTTTTGGTATCTTTATCAATTTCTGAATAAGAATAAACAGTGCTTATTTTTTATCGCATGTGTTCGAATACTCATTGATACATGGTGCTTATTTATATATAAATGTATACGTGTAAATATATATATATATATATATATATATATATATCATCACAAATATAGATGTTCATAATTATATCTTATCATGACAATTTGAATTTATACATTTTCAAATTGTAATAAGATCTTAATTTGGTTTGTTTAAAAGAAGCAGAAATAATCTTATTATTTCATAGGTAAATTTTATGTTTAACTACTAAGTTACTAACCTTTATTCCTTTTAGGAGAATGTGGGCAAGGATTTTTCAGAGTGCACACGGATTCAGAATGTGGTGAGTATATTATACATTGCTAAATGAGAATAAATGTATTCCGTGATCATGAATATCAATGTTTGCCTAAGAGACGCATAAAAAGAACAATTTGTATTTTTAAGAGTTGAGAGCACCAAGTTTTATTTGTCAATGGGTGACTCTTAAAATTCATTTAAAATATATTTGAATTTAGAAAAGATTAATGGCAAAACAGTTCACATAGTGATAGATATTCATATATATTTCACCCGATGTGAGAAATTTCATTGTACATCGATTCTACTCTTAAAAATTATATATATTTTATATTCGCAACATTCCTATTTTCTATCTATAATTTGTGCATGATAACTGTATTCTTTGTATACATTAACTATATAATTACTAACAATACTATTTTTGCAAGGCTGGAGAATATATTTGAAATGTGGTTGATTCAAAACAGGAGTATAAAAATTTATTATAAAGGCTTCTAGATTTATATTTGAACAAAATACAAATGTATATGACTGAAACGAAACACATTGAAACATGTTAAGAAATGTCACAATGGTTAAATCTCTGTAAGCATATCTGTGTGTGTGAAGTTATTTTTATTATGTATATCTCTATAAGATCACTTTAGCATGTGCATCACAAATATAATTTATGAAAATGTGCTATATATATATACATATATATATATATATATATATATATATATATATATATATATATATATATATATATATATATATATATATATATATATATATATATACAGCAGCACATTTTGATCGTATCACGTTTAGACATTGAATGTGTATAACCTTACACACATATTTTGATTCCAAATTGAATTAGATAAGAATGATTGTTCACTGGAAAATTAGATGATTCTAGATCATAGCAACAGTTTGGTCTAAACGATAAGAGTGACTGCTTGACTGAAAAACAAGAATGATTCCAGATGATACTAACAGTTTTATCTAAAAGATAAGAATTATTGCTAGTTGCTCTCCTTTCAATAATGCATTCCACTTTTACAATTCGTTATCAATGCACACGTGCAAAAAATCTTTTCGTCTTTGATAGTTGATAACTGTCCAAACGGTTAACCTAAAGGTGCAGTCCACGGTTAGCCTACACCGATATGTACGTATTTACCTAGCTCTTACGTTTGATAGTGAAGTTTTTTAAAATTTTTGTACTGAAATATCAAAAATATTTTAAGTATAAAAGATGAAAATGACTTTGAAAATATTTAATATATAAATACATTTATGAAAGCAAAGTATGCTTTACGAAAAATGTCAGCGGAAACTATCCATAACATTAATCTTTCACATGGTTTTTAACCATTTACTCCTTCGTTCCCCATCTTCTTGTAAGTGATTCTGTAGATCACATACAATGTAACTGTTTTAGCAAATTTATAAAAACATCATATGATATTTTACAGTTGAAAATCTTGCTTATAAGAAAGATACGTGGGTGAATGACAAGCGCCATTCCTGGATGGGCTGGAAGGACGGTCATTCTTCTTACGCTGTAGATGGAGATGAAGATACCCATTTGCGTCGGTGTGCTATCTTGGACAACTACTACGTGGACTATCCGGTCTGGATGGTAGATCTCGGACAACGGAGGACTGTCAGAGGAATTGTCATCATAACCTGGCAAGGAAGAGGTGAAGGTAGCCACAATATCAACATACCACCATACACAATATTCCACAATGAGTTTATATCACACTTGAGTACCTTAAGAAATCCCTTGTTTTGTTGCCATACGAGTAATATAATATCATAAAAAATTGTAATATTGCATATACATTTATCAGTAATCGTAAAATAATTTGACACTTTTCTATTTTTTTTATGTGATCGACTTAAAAAATGCAAGAAATTTTATTTATCTATTTAATTGAAATCAATCTTCATTTAATCAACAGCTGGTTGATGATTTGTGATACAATCATTAAATAATCAGTCCATGACTGTAGAATATCATTTTAATCGATCGATACAAATATCAACCAGTTCAAAATTGATGAACACACGTCCATGATTGTAATTTTTTCAAGCTTGAGTAAGAGATGAAATAAGTATATGAGCAAATTAATATTCATAAAATGATATCGATTCCATTATCCACGAATCATATATAAAAATAACATCAAAGAGGATTGTAAATAGCTTAACCGTAAAAATTTTAGTTTATATCAAAACAGAATAAATAATATTAAGATTATTTGAGAGACAAAATTTGTTCAGCAAGAATGTAATCAAATATTCTATTTTTTATAAATTAGAATCAATTATCATCATAACAAAAAAAATTGAACAAAACTTTTGAATTACAGCAAAGAACTTGCATGAATTGATTAGAAGTCTATATTTAATTTTATTTTTAAAAACTGTGAGATGCAATGGAATTTTTATAATTTGGAAATTAACGAACATAAACAAGAATTTAAATATTTGATTAGGAAAAATGTACTTTACGAACATGCTTTAAATAGTGTTGTTGCATTAAAAAATAAAATTGCAAAATAATAATTTTATTTTATATGAATGCAATTTTAAATTTTATTAAAATTATTTACTCATAATAAAAATTTAATTACCGGGCAAACTAAGCAAACTGTTGCTGAAGCTTTTATCTCAATTCCGAATGTTGCAAATAAGATGGCTCTAAACATTTATGAAGATAAAACTAAATACATAATTGCAACATATAGAAAAATAGACACAAATCCTCTAAAGATAAATAACTACACATCAAGAATGACAAACAGTTTAATACCTAAAGACAATGATTTCAAACTGCAACGACCCAAAGATTAAGATTAAAAGCAAGCTATCCAGGGCTTATAAGTGCTTCTATGACCTTAAAAAACAATTAAAATAGAAATATATCAGCACTAAAACAAAGATAAGTTTGTATTAAACCTTAATAAGTCCTGTTTTCCTGTATGTGAGTTAATGCTGAGCTCTGAACAGGACAGAGGAAGACCTTTTATTGATTTTCGGAAGAAACATTTTAGGATACATATTTAATCCAATGAAACAGGACGACATTTGGGTGAATAGCATATAACTAAGAAATAAACAAAAATTATGGTGAATTTGACATTTCAAAAGTGGTAAAGGTATGTCGCGTTAGGTGCCTTGGCCACATACTTCGATAAGAAATCACCTTTCCTACAAAAAGAAGCACTTTCTTCATCATAAAGGAAAAACGGCGTAGAGGAAGATTCCCAGCCAGATGACTGAATAGGTAGGGATAAGGGATAAATCAATGGAAGGTTATTGCATGAGATAGGAATGGGTGAGGAAAACTTGGAGAAACAGTCTTGACCAGCAACAGGCTATAGTACCAATGAAGAAGAATAAAGCAGACATTAATTTTATAACTTTAATATACAACTGCGTAATTTAATTTGATTTAATTTAGAAACAGTGTATATCTGTAACAATGCCTAAATAAAGGCAGTGCCTTAAAAAAATTCTAAATAGAGGAATACGTACTTATATATAAAGAATATTTGAGTTGCTTTCGTGAATCGATAGTTTGAGAATTCATCTCTAAAAATAATCATCAAAATGCTGTCATTTTCTTCCAGTTAGTAAGAGTGAAGAGATATGAATTTAATGTTGTTGTTGTCGTGTGCCAGCTAGGCTGCCAGCATGGGGTGAATGCTTCACTTTTCCAACTGAACCATATTTTGGTATGGAGTCCGACTTCCTCAGTACACACATGCCATTGGTACTCGTTTATAGGATAGGCAACCATTCACACCTCGTTCATACAAGGAAAGGACAAAGATAGGATAGATAGAGAGAGAAAGTACATTCATGCCCGAACCGGGATTCGAACCCAGGACTTCCTTATCCGCAGCCACGCACGCTGTCCACTAGACAAGTTAGGCGGCAATTTAATGTTTACATAAAGCAATTAAAACTTTAATGCTCAAATGACATAAATTATACAGAGATTTCTCTGCATTGCATTAACGTGTTTATTTGAATTTTATTAATAAATAAACTTGTTATTACATTAAGTAAAATTTTAACTGATTTTTTAAGGGAAAAAGTCACACAAATTATATAATATTCTAATTATTGTAGAACGAAACATTTTAGGTAGCACAATTTCGACTTTAAGATCTACAAATATTATTCTACTGAACAAGCTATTCACTAAATGATTCATGCGAAAATACTTGCCAAGCCACAAGAATAGAAATAATAGACATAAGCCGCTAGATCACATCTCATTATAAGTTATGGCAGCAGCATACATCCTATAGCGTTGTTGTAATGAACGATAAACACAACAAAGGTTAATAATGATATTAGATCTTTTTTGTGATTTTAATACAAACCACAATATAATTCACTGAAGATTGGAGATGTCGGTATTTATACTTTAATTTGGTGGCAAATTCTTTCAGTAAATCTTCTGCTAACGAATCTTAAATCTAGGCAAATGTTTTTCAATTCAGTATTAAGTTTAGATTTTGTCACCGAATTGGAGGTTCAGAAAAAGAGATGCATTCTTTGATAGATTTAAGCATACTACAGTAAAAGACTAATTATTCTTCTGTTTCAATTTATCTTGAGAAATTCAGGTTTCTGCAGCGCAAAAAATAAAATATATATTTGCTAACTGTGTTAATTTAAATCCTAATATTCATTAATTATATTATTCAAAGCTCAAGGATAAATTTTGTGGTAAAGTCCAACGAACTTAGTCATGCTTCTATATTTGTCTGATGAAAATGTATGGTGCCTAATCTCATGATACAGCTTCTCATTCGAACAAGAAAACTTTAAATCAATAATTGCGAGCTGTGTTTAGGAGAATGGCAATCTGCATTCTTATTGTTCTTCCCATGACTTGAGGTTGGTCGAGTGATAGAAATCCAATTTCTTTTAATATCACTGAACCCAATCAGAGAAATATTGAAAAAAACTGTGAAATTAATATTCTTAGTAAGGTAAGGGAGAGATAATGAACTCTTTGACTCACATCATCATTTCACAATGGATCAAAATTAGAAGCATTTATTAATGATGGAATCATTTCAACCAATGGGATTAAAGACCACCTACCTGGACGGTTTAATAACCATTGAGAGCAGTCCAAGTAGGTGGTCATTAAATTTTTGGAAATAATTTGTATTCTTAAAACTCACAGATCAAATATAAATTCTAGCTGCATTGTTATTATGAAATATAGTGTGTATGAGATAGTTTTAGTAAAGATTTTAGGTTTTGATTGTTTTCAAAAGCTTAAAATGGTTATACCTTCCAGCTTTCGAAGAGGGCAAATTGTTGGAAGTCAATTAACTGGAACAACTTTTATAAAACCATCCAAGCTTTTAATCATTTTTAGAAATATAGTATCTGCAATAACTGCAACATGCTTAAAACAAGAAACGTAAAGCTCCGCAAAGCAAAATAGCGAAGAGAAGAAGTTGCAGGAAATAAAGTGATAAATATTGAAAGGGATTGTAAGTCTCCAAAAAGAAAATAACTGCACTAAAAGTTATTAAAATGACAATCAGCAGTTGAATTTTCCAGTATCAATAATTATGGATAGAAGGAACCTTCAAAAATAGACATTTATGGCTGGATAACAGTTATCTAGTTACTTGTTACACTGGTAAAAGTCATCTATGATCGTTTTATAATCATAAAACATGATTGGTTTATAAGTGAAAGACAGTTACATAGTTAGATAGTCTTTTTTTTTTATATTTTACTCAAAACATGCTGTGTGTTTGGAGGATACAAGCGTATAATCATTATTGTCTCCCTTCAAATTTCAAGCATAAAGGTTAGTGTACCATCGTACTAAGAAACCGTGCCGCAATTTAATGGTAGCCCAATAGTAACATAGGAAGAAAAAAATCACCTCAGAACAGTATGGAAAAAATTAAGCTGATAGTTTTATTCTCGGGATACAAACATCGTTTCCTGAAGAAGAAGAAATTTTCCAGGATGATAATGATCTTATCCATGCAGAAGGATTTGCTCAATAATGATTTGAGGAGGGTAAAGGGAAGGCTCAATTTACAAAATCACAATGAAGCGAAATCTTCAGTCTCTAATCACATTTTAATGCAAAATATTTTTTTTTCAAAAATCTGATTTGTGTTAATGTTTGCAAAATAGGAATAATTATAATTACGATTCCCACATTAGCTATGATTTTAGAAAGTAAATATTTTGATTTCTTAAAATCTAAAATTTCGATGTAATATGCATAGATTTTGGCTAGAAAAAAAATTTGAAAATGTAATACTATAAGTAGCTTTAGTATCATACCATCTGTGTTTTAAATTATAGAAGACATTCTAAAAACTTTTATTACCATTCAAATTGGGGTTCGAACAACCATATAAAATGTTAGATTTCATGTGCTTCTATTTAGTTTCATTAAAAATATATGCGAATTAGTTTCAAATCCAAACTTAAACCGGTTTGAAAGTTCTTCAAGTGGATCTACAATACAAAATCAGCAGAAGATTCTATATGCCATATACCGTTTGTGGCATAAATTTCTATCAGTTTTTATTTTTAAATAAGAGTTATAAAACGTATTCTAACTGAAATAAATAGCTTAGAATTTCTTTCTTGAGATATAAACGCATGTGTTTCATATCATTTTCGTGGTTGTCTAAATCAATTCTTCTCAACTTAAAGAATGAAAAGAGAATTCGGTAAGAAAAAATGGGATATTAAGAGTTAAGACTCCTTCTTTGAATGAAGATAGTAAAAACTGACTTTTGCCTTAAAATTTCATTCTCTATATATTTAAAAAAAAATTTTCTTAAAATTTGTACTTCATACAATACAAAATATCAAAACTGTGATTTTAATTTTCTTCTCATAAAAGAACCCTTTGATTCCCTGTAGCGGGAAGCTAAACGCCCAAATTGCATTTGAACATCCATATTCAGAAGGACTTTTCGTGGTTAGTGAGTGATATTCATGAGTACCGAGGAAAATAACCTAGAAAACTCTTCAACATCCACTTCGAGCGATGCATAACTGGGATTGATCATGCATAATATGGATAGAGGGATGCATAATATGGATAGTGAATCGTATCCATGAGTACCAAGGAAAATAACCTAGAAAACTCTTCAACATCCACTTCGAGCGATGCATAACTAGGATTGAGTATGCATAATATGGATAGAGGGGTGCATAACAGGGATAGTGAGCCGTATTTATGAGTACCAAGGAAAATAACCTGGAAAACTCTTCAACATCCACTTCAAGGGATGCATAACTGGGATTGATCATGCATAATATGGATAGAGGGATGCATAACATGGATAGTGAATCGTATCCATGAGTACCAAGGAAAATAACCTGGAAAACTCTTCAACATCCACTTCGAGGGATGCATAACTGGGATTGAGCATGCATAATATGGATAGAGGGATGCATAACATGGATAGTGAATCGTATTTATGAGTACCAAGGAAAATAACCTGGAAAACTGTTAAACATCCACTTCGAGGGAAGCATAACTGGGATTGAGCATGCATAATATGGATAGAGGGATGCATAACATGGATAGTGAATCGTATCCATGAGTACCAAGGAAAATAACCTGGAAAACTCTTCAACATCCACTTCGAGGGATGCATAACTGGGATTGAGCATGCATAATATGGATAGAGGGTTGCATAACATGGATAGTGAATCGTATTCATGAGTACCTAGGAAAATAACCTGGAAAACTCTTCAACATCCACTTCGAGGGATGCATAACTGGGATTGAGCATGCATAATATGGATAGAGGGATGCATAACATGGATAGTGAATCGTATTTATGAGTACCAAGGAAAATAACCTGGAAAACTGTTAAACATCCACTTCGAGGGAAGCATAACTGGGATTGAGCATGCATAATATGGATAGAGGGATGCATAACATGGATAGTGAATCGTATCCATGAGTACCAAGGAAAATAACCTGGAAAACTCTTCAACATCCACTTCGAGGGATACATAACTGGGATTGAGCATGCATAATATGGATAGAGGGTTGCATAACATGGATAGTGAATCGTATCCATGAGTACCAAGGAAAATAACCTGGAAAACTCTTCAACATCCACTTCGAGGGATGCATAACTGGGATTGAGCATGCATAATATGGATAGAGGGATGCATAACATGGATAGTGAATCGTATTCATGAGTACCAAGGAAAATAACCTGGTAAACTCTTCAACATCCACTTCGAGGGATGCATAACTGGGATTGATCATGCATAATATGGATAGAGGGATGCATAACATGGATAGTGAATCGGTATTCATGAGTACCAAGGAAAATAACCTGGAAAACTCTTCAACATCCACTTCGAGGGAAGCATAACTGGGATTGAGTATGCATAACATGGATAGTGAGTCCTATTCATGAGTACCAAGGAAAATAACCTGGAAATAATAGGAAAATAATAGGAAATAGGAAAATAACTGGAAAACTTTTCAACATTCACTTCGAGGGATGCATAACTGGGATCATCCACTTTGAAGACGCTATACCATGTCTCAGCTAAAGTAAGCATTAAAAGAAAAAATACTGAAAACAATATAATAGTCTATAAAAGTTCAGATTCATGACACTATTAATAATAGGTTCTTGATTTAAATGCTTTACCTATAGCTCGATAAAGAGTGATTCAGGGTCATAAACTTATACAATATTCAAAGGAGTAGATGTTTATCAGTTTTTCAATGTGTGAATTAAATCAAATGCAAAAGAAATTATTAATACTTTAACCCTTGCTATTAATTGCGTTTAAAATTGGAAAAATTTAATCACTGTATAATTTTTGATTGAACTGAATTAATAGAACAATTAAAAGTTTCAATTGAAAGGTCATCCCTACCTAAAAAACTCAACAACAAATATTGTTCCTGAGGAAAAAATGAACAAGAATCTAATCCAAACTCTATATGAGAATTCTTCAACTTACACCTTGTTTTTAGGAAATTCATTAAGGACAGGATACATATTTAATCAATATAAAACAAATTTTAAGCAATAGTTTGCTTTCTGAAATATTTTATGTACAATACACGATATTTAATCGCAAAATTTTTGTATATAATTGTAATAACTTACAGTGAAAATGTTATTTATATTCTTTTTCATAAAAAATTCAATTTGAATTGCTAATTATTTGTTATTAAAATTAAAGTCACCATTTATGTTGGTTGATGAATCAAAAGTACAATGCTTTATTAAATTAATTGCATCGAATATGCACCAGGTTCTTTATTAAATAAATGCAATTTATTTAATAAAGACCTGATGCATATTCGATGCTATAATATTTTGTATGATTATATCAAATACTTTTAAGTATTGTATTTGATGCAACCAATATTTTTATTGTTTCTTTTTAACGACTCACCAAGGTATATCAATTAAGTGTTGAATGAATTCCAAAATGGAATAATTGATATAACAGAAATTAGTCATTTGTCAAATAATTTGCTATTTTTATGTTATTTTATATGAAGCGGATACAACAAAGATGAAGTATTTATTGAAAATTATTTTAAGATAGTTTTTATTTTATCTCCACAAAAAAATTTACCAAAATGTAATATATAAAATTTTTTAAATAATATTGCATAAAATAAAAGGGTGGGATGAATAATAATAAATTTTGAATTAACTTTAATTCTAAATAATTTTTCAATGATTTCTTATAAGATCATGTAAATTTATAAATTTAATTTAATGTGCAATTCAAAAGATTTTCATAACTTTTCCTAGAATTTCCTTTAGAATGTTCTTCACTTATCAATTTATAATATGCTTATTCATGCCTTATCCTTTTTTCTCTAAGCGCAGGAAAACAATTGTTGATTTATTTTTGTTTCTCTCGTGGTCCTCACTTAAATTTCAAATTTATGTTTTTTGATTGAATAAAAATTTGTGTGGAATATTTGATAAAGTCGTAGTTTTATGTGCAACATGAATAATTATTTCCACAAGCTTTTTAACTCTTTAATTTAATCCGGTCATAACAATATATAATTATTGTGTTTCTGCATTTTATAGTTTATATTATTATAATGGTAATGTTACGATAGTTTTCCTCAAAAGTATGTTTTTAAAGCACATCTTTGTACCTAAACACCCTAATCAATTTTTCTATCCCATTGCAAAAAAAAAGCTTGTTTGACAATTCATGTTATCAAATAGGCACCCAAATAACCACGTTACCAAATAGACATGCACTTTTCCCTACACTTTTTAAAATATATTGATGTTTGTGAATAATTATGTTTCTGTTATTTTTATGGCTCCTGAAAATCAAATAATATAGAAGAATTAGCTTTCCCATTGTTAATGCTTTAATATAAATTCAATTAAAACTTTTCTTTCTTTTATATTCACATTTTTAATTATATCGTTTTTTCCCTGTAATTTTTAGTGTTTTTTGATATTTTTGAATTGCCATTCTTTTTGCAACTGATCGATTTGTTTCGAAGTTTTCAGTGACATCTCCCAATAGACATCACCCGATTTTTCGAATTTTTTTCACTGTTTAATACAATAAAAATCATATTTATCACATAAATGAGTATTTCTTTTACCCAGAAGATTAATTTGCCACTACATCAATTAAATAATTTCGAAGTAGTTTTGGAAAATTTTAAATCTTCAACAGTTTTATTTAAAAGTTTTTAAAGCAGAAATACATATATTTAATATCTTAGTATTTAAGCTCTTGATTTATTTATTTATTTTATTTTATTATTACTATTTTTTTTGGTAAACAAGCTCTCTAATTTATAATTTTAAAGCGGAAATAATTGCTTTCTTAAATAGTATCGAAGTTCTTAATGTACTGTTTACAGAAAATAACATTTAAAGTAGTAAATAAAGCGAATGAAATAAAATTTCCAATATATTAATTGTAATCATTCATTTCATTTACAATAAAAAAACATGAATCATATATTCAAATTAAAAAACATAGAAAAATTTATATTTGTTAAATTATTGATATTTTTAAAAACATTAATAAATTTAATTTTGAATTTTCTACCTTTCTATAACATATCATACCTTGCACATTTAGGAATCAAAAATTCTCTATGCTAAATTCTCCAAAAGGCTCTTATTATTTAAAAAAAAAATTAGTTCATAAAGTTGATTTTCAAATCTCCTATTCATTTGTTTGACCTGTAAACAACACTCCGCAAATAAGTCTCCGTTTGGTTAATAGATAATGATTCACCTTAGCAAAAGTCATGAAATACTGTTAAAACTTTAGGAGAGGTTTTAATTTAAATTCTTTTTACAAGTTGTCCACTTCTTTATCTTTAATTATGTTTTAAGATTTATTTTTTACGTAAAGTATTTTACAAATGCATTAATGTCAGTCACGATAATTATGATTTAATTATTTTAATTTCAAAAAATTACTGGAAGTTACTGGAAAAAATTACTAACCAAGTTATAACAGCATGAAGCTTAAATAACCGATGTAAAAAATTAATAAAATTTTAATTATATATTACATAATATTACTTTCAAACAATGCCCCAATGATAGAAATGTTGCAATTTACGATCTTTAATAAGGATTTAATTGCCAAAAATATAGATCAACTTCAAATAATAAAACTATAAAAAAAACTGCATAAATAAATAGCTTTGCTTCAAATAAATTTTCTTGTCAATTATCTTAATTAATTCAAAAAATTTTTAATTAAGTTTATTATTTTAAAAATTGAGGCAATTTTGGATGACTTATTGTTGTTGCTTTTAACAATGCTGTTTTGTTTTCCGATGAATTTACATCGAAGAAAACACGATAGTATGCTTTCAGAAAAGCGATAGGGAAAATGTTGAGTGTTCTAAGAATATGAATCACTAATGATTTTTGCTCATACTTCAAGTATTTCAGCTTAAGCAAACTAAGAAGTTGAAAGGAATGTGCACAATTTTGAAAATTAACACTAGTATACTTAAGGAGTAAACTATAATAATGTGAATCACAAGATGCAGAGGAATCAAAACAAAAGCACATATAATTATTGAATATATTACTATGACAATTACAAATTGTGATTGTAACACTTTTTTCCCTTAATTTCAGATCGCACCAATGTCTACAGAGAATACATATATAACCTTGAGAAACTAACCGTCTTTGTTGAAGATAAGCCAAGACTTGAGACTAGCTCCAGTGGATCAAAATGTGCTTCGATCTCGAGGCTTAACAACGCCCTCTTTCGGAGAACCTTACATTTCGAATGTCCATCTGACTTGATAGGAAGATATGTCTACGTCAAAGCTTATGGAGTACCTAGATGGAATAGACTCTACTCGGCCATTCTTTGCGAGGTTCGAGTTTATTGAAATAAAGATCACTGAGCAGTTGACACACTCTTGAAACAGTATTATTTTTAAAAATTGAGTGATAAAAGATTTGCAAAAATTGACTCTGATCAAACTGAGATATTCATTGTAAAGGTAACAGTATAAGAAGTCGAAGCAATTTTCTTGTTGGCGGATATGAAGTAATAAAGAAACAAACTCATCTCCTGAAGTGTAAACAAACACAGATGTTAAAAGGAAACAGCAAGTTTGCTTACTTCCAGCCTTTGATATCTCTAAAAAAAATTCATTTTAACAAAACTTCGTTTTACATTATTGTCCTAGAAGTGGGAAGCAGATTTTAATTGAAGCTGAATAATTTACTGTCCAATAATCCTTTTTTAAAAAAACAAAAGTCAATTTAAAAATTAGTGATAGTTGTTAACACTATACGATGGGAAAATTTTCAGAATGTGAAAACAAATGTATCTAGGCTTTATTTGAAAGTAAAATAGAAACACACAAGAGTGATGCAAGTTTGGTCAAAAGATTTGCTTATTGAAATGAAACTGTAAGAAAAAATTTTTTAGAAAAAAACTCAGCAATTAAATGTTATAGTGAAATATTTTATCTAGTAACTTATAACTGTTATTACTAAGAAATTACGATATTAAAGTGATTGTTTTCGGTTCTATTGAGACTCAAGACTAACACTTTTCCTTAGTGACATCTTAATTTAAAAAAGTATGTGGTGCAAGTATATAAATAGTATCTGACAATAGAGATAAATTACAGCAATGTAAAATAAAGTGTTTTAATAATATTTCTTTTGTCCTTTAATTTACATTTAAAATTTGAACAACAGTTATTGATATAAAACTAGTTTCATGGGCAACAGATTGTTATGTTTATTATACAATAAATAAATACATAGAATTTTAGAGAGTTTATCATACTTTAGTCATACATAAGAGTTTAAAATGGAATTTAAATTACTACAGACACAGCTAAGATATTAAAAACATATCTACTTTTATAAAAATCTCCCTATTTTAGAGTAAATACATTAGATTTGGTGAATTGCAATAAAAGTGGTTTTATTTGCTATAGCGATGAAATACATCATGTAAAAATATAATTCTCCAAACAATTATGCCTGTAAATCATTTGCTCCGTAAAATATAATTACTAAACAGAATAGTATCTGACCTAATAAAAAAGGAATAAAAAGTAGTCCCAAAATTTTACGATCTTTTGCTTTGCAGTAAGCACGATAATCCATGATATTGGGAAAAGTTGAGTCACGATTTAATTTTTATAAAAGACAGAAGAGAGAGTTATCACACACACTGAAAATTAAACTTTCCCTATTATCAATAAACTGCTGTTGAATTATGGGACTTGGTTTAAAAATATTATTTGAGTAGCTTTTACATGGAAAATAACAAAGAAAATGAACACAAAATGTCTATATTTTTTAATTAATTACCTGGATTTTAACCACCACGAGATATAATTATACAAAATAAATGTTGGGAAATTAATGAGTATAATTATGAATAGATTTTGTTCATTTTGATGAAACAAGTGTAGATTAGTATAAAAAAAATAAATTAAATAAATAAAAGCAATGAAAAATGTCAGTGGGACAGTCTTAATATGCTCCTGTAATATTACAATGAATCCGAGAAAATATTCGGCAGCATATTTGATGTAATATTTTGCACGATATGTAACAAGGTTTACTAGACAAAGTCCTAACACATCCTCAATAAATCAGATCCTTTAAAGAACTTCATTACCAGAAATCGCGTAGAATTAGAGCTGATGAATATATATATAGCAACTATAGATTATAAAATACACTGTAAACTTGCACATTATGAAAAAAAGAACAAATATTCTTTTATGATAGGTAAACCATATAGGACTATCATTTTTCATAGAAAATATTGTTTTTAAATCGTTGTCTTTGTTTTAGTTGCAAGACAACAAGCATCTAAAATTTTATTTATATTGATGAATACTTCCAGAAATTGTGAAAGGACTACTAGCAATTATTTCCAGAATGAAATGATGGATACAGGTGAATATCTTCATGAATAGATTTAAGAGAATTTTTTTTCACTATGCCTCCTCATTTTCTATAATTCAAATGAAATAATTTTTGAATTTTTGACTCTCCCTTTTATATGGAAATGATTCTCATTAGTATACATTTTATACCTATGACAAAACATTCACTAATTTGTTAAGAAATTAGATTGGAAATATGAGCTGATATAGCACTTGTATTGGGTTTCACGGATATTCAACGCAATTAATTGCAGCATTTTTCTAAATAATTCTGAATGTATTTAAAATCCCTCTCAAAACATAGCATCAGCTTTTCACTTCCTAAACCAAACATACTGGTTGGTTATGCTGGTTAAAAATAATGCCTGGCTCCAACAACTGTTTGGACAACTTCAACAACCACCGTTATGGTCTTCTTGAATTGAATCAATTTAGTCTTTCAAATCGAATTATTGTTTCCTAACACCTTTAACAGATATTTAAATTCATAATATGCAATGCAATATTTTTTCATTCAGTTAATTAAACCACCATCGTCATACTTGAAAACCTAGAATGGAATATGATGAACATCTGTGAACATAAACCTGATTCGCGAAGGCTTCTGGTTCAATTTACCGACTTATTTTGATTTACGTGTTCCTTTACATACACTTAAAACATATAGGATATTTTTATAGAACTGAGAAATTCAATTTCCTTACCAATTTTACACATTTA
>JAJQOW010001389.1:0-51318 GCA_037975125.1 Latrodectus hesperus | reverse complement strand
TTACTGATCAGTGTTTGGATTTCACGAATTTTAAAGAGGAATAAAATGATTCACATAATTATGTTTCAATATTGAAATATTTCAAAAAGCAGCCTTTTTTAATCAGGATACTTCGATTCTGATACAAATTTCCAAAATTCAGTAATCAGTGTCGACTTATTTGAACTGTAAAAATTGAACTTCTCTTGAGAACATTTATTGAGAGCCAAAAATAATTCTTCTAAGAGCCGCAGGTTGGCCACCCCTGATTTATAGTATATTATGTTGAATGTATTGCTAATAATTGTAGATTTATATTTATTTTTTGAAATATAGATTGGTAGCAGAAATATATTACAAAGCATTTTCATAAAAAAAACTTAAATAGCAGTTTTTAAATTAGTTGATTTTAAAAACATTTCTTAATTTTATGAATAAAAATTTAAAGAATCATTATCCAAGCTAATAGAAAGTTCCAAAAGAAAATTTTCCAATTATGTAAATGGTATAATTAACAAATTGGAACATTTTAAAAAAAATTTTGATGTAGTGAATTAGTATCTACTTTTGTCACTCAATTAAAAAAAAAAAGATTTTTTAAGAATACAAAAATATTGCTAATATCCATTTTAACAAACGGAAAAGATATTGAAATTTTCCAATAACTTTTACCATTCTTCATAACTTAATCAAATTAAGTTAATACAAAAAAAGCAATAAAATATAACAAAAAAAATGCTGACAAAATATTACAATCATGAATAAACTGAGAAAACAATATTTTACAACCAACTTGAAAATTGGAAAAAAAAAAAACTTGTGTGAAATTTTTCAGTACCATAATAAATTGACTAAAAATGATCAATTTTCCTGAATTAAGAAATGAATTAAAAACTATATTATGAAAAAAAGAGCTAAATTTTTGATTTCTTTTTTGTTTTTTTATTTCTAAATTTGGTTTTAACTCCAACATCTATTTGGACTATGTTTCTTTTTCAATTGATAAACATAGGGGAAAAATTATTTTTGATATTTTATTCAAAATTAACAGTTATTCAGCGATCTAAAAAAACTTATTTTGCTCATTCTATGTTGTGTCAAATTTTGAAATTCTCACTGAAGAATGAGCTTACACTCAAAATTCCATCTACAAAATTTTAAGTATTAAAATATAATTTGACCAAAATATACTATTTCTCTTCAATTTCATTACACCTTTACTCACCCAAGTGCCACTATGAAATAACTTAAGCAACGAATTAACTTCATAACTTAATCTAATTTTCTTTTTCTATGAAGTGCATACAATTTTTATACAGGGTTCCCCCTTCAGTCTTGATTTCAGATTCCCATCTTTGAAAAATTTGTGAAGTTGAGATTTCAATTTAAAAAATATGTCTTAAGAGAAATTTTAAATCAAATCTCATATTTTTTTCATCAATGAGTTCATGAAAACAATTCAAGTATCCGCTCGCGAGATGGATTAAGAATCCTCATTTGAGCACTACTGTGATAAATTAGTTGTGACGCTACGTTCGGATCACTGAAAATTTGTATGTGATCAAACTACTAAACAAAGCAATTATCGCAGCATTTTTTGGAGAAAATAATTTAATTCTAAAAAATGTATGATAATACAAAGATAAGTGTTTTAATATCATGAATACAGAAATGTGATGATAATCTTTGTCTTTTCGAAATATAACTTTCTTCGAAACTTCAGCCGATAGGTTAAATTCGGTCTTTACAAAATGGAAACGCAGGAAATATTTTATTATTTATAATTAAAAATTGTAAGTGTTAATTGTTGGAAATACTATTCATTTTATTAGTTGATTTCAAAACAAAGCTTAAGCAAGCAACTATCTTTGAGAGTAAAACCAAAGAAATCTATTTAAATATTTTTTATATACGAATCGCATATATAAATACAGATTCATAAAACTAAATTATTTTTCTAACTTTAGCAACTCCTGTTTCATAATTTGCAATTGCTAGATTTTTTTTTAAGGAATAACATGAAAAATAATTCGAATACATATATATAATGCTGATATTTGAACATCTTTTTCATATTTATGAAAAATTGATTGTTTGAGTTGTTTTAATAAAGTGTTAAAATGTTTTTATAGTGAAATATTTTGCTTTTGTCAGATAAAAAATTAACTTTATTGGATACAAAAGATATTCCGAAAAATTAATTCTCAGTTTTCCTTTTTCTTATTTAACTGAGGCCTCCAAAATCACTTCGGTCTCCAAGCCTAGGTTTTCCAGTCTCACCATGTAAGTTCATCCCAGTGTGAAAACATTTTAGTACATCTTTTATAATTTATCTATTATTTTATGCAAAAGGAAATGAAAATATGGGAAAAACTCACTCTAGTAACAAAACTATTTAAATTAGTTTTAAATATGATTTTTTATTATTAATATTTAGCAATCTTTTTCAGTGTAATTACATTGATGAATGGAATAACTTTCTTAAGAAATGAACATAAAGTACAAACAGTTGTGAATTTAAAGTACTTGTAAGCTATATTTTTAAAGGTTTTCATTCCTATAAAATTAAGTAATTGTAATTCTAGACAAAATGTAATAAAAGGAATATATCCAGTATTTTGTTTCAATTTTTAAACAAAAATTATCACACTTTGCATGAAATTTACGTTACAATTGAAATCTTAATAAATTATATTCATACTGATAGAGAAAAAACTTCCTTAGTCATTAATTATACCGCTTAATATGTTTAATATGTATTATTAAACACGTTTACAAAAGTACGGGAATAGCAAAATTATAAAAAATATTCTTGAAGTCAGTAAAGAGTGGTGTTTTGTGTGTAATACTATAAAGCGAAACAAAATGTTATCATTTCTGTCAGATAAGTTGAAATGTTTCGCATTATTTTATGAAAGTGGCCTTATTATCCATGAAAATAGCATTTTCAACAATAGCTGTTAGAATATGAAGAGGAATATATAAGTCAGTAGAATAACATTTTCCAATGCTATAAAGCCATAAAAAAATCGTAAATTCGATTTTAAACTTATCTGTATTTTATATTTGTCTACATAAAACGATTTCGTTAAAAATATTGCATTATCTACTGTCAGTTAATTTTTCAACTTTTTTGATTTCTATAAATTATATTATACTTCTGGAATAATAATATTTAGTTTGATATTCAACATGAGGTCATGTGCAAGAATTTTTTCGGGACAAAATTGTGATTTTTATTTTATAAATTAAAATGCCCTAGGAACTTGATCTGTATTAAAACCTGCGTTTGTTGTATTCTCGAATGTGAAGTTGTGTTATCCTTTCCCCCAAATTAAGACCGGAAGCTTATGGATGGAATATTAAAAAAAATTACAAAATTTTACTTTATTATGGCCTGTCTTAATTTTAAAAATATTACTTTTTCATTGAGTATCATTAGTAATATTGATCGCTAATATTTAATACCAAACTCTTATATAAAAGCAGTTCCTAATTAAATGTTGTACCGACTATGTGCTACAATTACAGGATGTCATAAGGTTGCTTTGAGAAGATTCGTGAATATTTTTTATGTAAAATCATCATAAACTTAAAACGTTTAATTTCATATTAAATATTAAAAAAAATCACATACCATTCGAAAAATAATTCGAATTATTAAAAGTTTTTTTGGCTGTAAAAGTGAATTCCTTTGATAATATTTTGAGAAAAGCTTTCTAAAATGAGGAAACTCTGGATTCCTCTGTCTGACTCTGGCTAAGTAATTGCAATTTTCAGATCTATTGCATAAAGATTAACATAACTGTAAACTAAAATAGAAAAAAACAATGAACTTCAAAAAATGGTATAGGTGAATTTGTGAGAAAGTAAAAATGTTTTTACGAAGATTGAAAAAAAAGAATTGTTTCATAGAATTCATGTGTCATCCGTGTTCTAGTAAGAATTTAAAAATCATGCTATACGCGCAAAATATATGAATATTTTTTTAAATACTTATTTTATTGCAAAACAATTTCAAGCTCAAACAACGTTTCTTCTAAATATACTTCAAGACGGCTCTTCTGAATTGTGAATGGAATTCATTCTGATATTAAGGTGAAGATGTGTCACTTCTTTTACTCTGTTTTCTTAGAACACAAAAATAAGAAATAACTAATGAAACTATTAAATGTGATAAAATGAAAGGCGAAATGATTTTTTTAAAGTAAAAGTTTACTTAAAAAAAATAGAGTACAGAAACATCAAGTACACCAATATTTATAACACTATTTAAATAAAATTTAAAAATAAGTGAGGTACATAACTTTTTAATTTCAACTACACAACTAAATATTTTTTGCCCAAGGGGTGCAATATAGAGAGGGGGGAGGACACCGTTAACTAATATCTTAAGCTAATTAATTCGTCTAATTCTGATTGAATGGGTAATGAGTGCATGAAAATGTGGGTAAAAGATTTCAAATACTAAATTTATTCCTCTAAGAATAATTCATAAGAATGTATTTTTTTACATTCTTATACATTTTTTTAGAACCCTTTAGCAAAGTAATTTTTCATTCTATTTTAAAAATAACACAAAAAATTATTCATGTTTACTCCATTAAAATACTAATAAATATAGTAAATATATTTTTTTAATGTAAAATAATTTATAAGAACTATTATTAATTAGTGGTGATCACATTTTCTCATGGTAATCATTAAAAGTTTGTTAAAAATATAATCTGAACCAAACGCAAAAAAAAAATTTTTATTGTCGACAATTTAATATTCATTAATTAATAAAGTATCAAGAAATTAATATTTATTTATTAACAAAAAGTGTGATGATATGGTAGGGGAAGATACGAAGTAATAAAATAATTTATCATTTTTTGCTCAGTTTGAAATTAAAAGATGAATTAATTGGAAGAAAGTACAATTTTTTATGTTTTTATAAAACTAATTTTTATTTTTTAAGAGACTTGGAATCATGCAAGTTTTTAAATTGAGAGTAAAGCTTTCAAAGTGAAAAAAAATTTTTTTCGCACAAAAAATTTATAAGAAAATAATTTAGGTAATTATCATTATGTTTGAATTTCATATGATTAAAAAAAAAATAGTATTTCTAGATAATTTTCCAAGTATTGAAATTTTCAAATTAAATAGAAAATAGAATAATTATCTATAAAACAAGACATCAAATATATAAATTTTTATTTTTATCTGGTACCAAAATTTAAAACTAACTTATTTAAAGACATCAAATTATAAGTGGGAAATAATGTATCCCATTATTACGCATGTGGATTTTTACTGTATGATATTTAAACTGCAATTATAAAAAACAATTTCCTTTTATTCAATTATTTTCTAGATAATAAAAATATATAAACTATTTCCACATGTTTTAGCACTACATAATATTTTAATGTTATGTAGTTGTTTTAATATAAATTTATCAAAAAAATCCAGTTATTTAAATACATACGGTTATTTTCTTTTGTTATAAAAATTACAACAAATAAAAATCCAACTCAATATTTTGAAGAAAAAATTACAAAATCAAGCACATAATTTGTGAAATTATTAAATCTCCTTAAATGCATGAAATCATTATGTTCAAAATCCACTTATTTTTATTACTCTATACTAATATTATTTTAATGTAACTCTCTTGAGAAAGATTATTATTACATTAAGAATATACTTATTTGAAGCATTAATAATGTATAGCATAATCAGAAAAATTGCTTTTGCATAAAATGTTTTTCTCTATTCCCTGTTATCGATTATATGCATTATCAGTCTCAGGAAAATAAATAAAAATTGAGTTTGCTTATGAATAAATTCTCCTTTACTTATTTATTTCTAGAATTTTTTTATATTATAAAATTGTTACAATTAAAAAAATAGAGTGTAAAAGAAATTTAAAAATCAAAATTGCCTGAATGTATATTTTTATTATATATAATGAACAACAGATGGCGTCACCATCAAATAATAATTCAAGTGGTAACTAGTGTAAGTATCACGTTGGCTATGCATACATTTAGCCGTTTTTTGTTTCATTCTCCTTTAGCAAGAGATTATGGAAATGTGTCATTTTGTAGGTACAAAGGTAATTTACCTGTGATATGAAAAACGTTTATCTGTGATTATTTCTGACACAATCCTCTTATGTGTTCTTCGGACAAAAACTTTTGGGATCTCTTTGAAATCCTGTAAGCCATCTGAATATAAAAACATGAAAGATTTATTACATAAAAAACATGAAATATTAATTTAAAATTCGAATTATATATTTTCTTTTCTTAACCATTCGGAAAATTTAAAAATCTTTCTATTATTGGATTTAAATTTGATTAAATAGATTCGAGCATATCTCATAATATATTGAAATGAAAGGCAATAAAAAGGATTGTATTTTAATCACAATAAATTTGTAAAGTAGTAATAAACTAGTGCTTTTTTGTCAAAATATAAAATCTAAACTCAATATTATTCAATTGAAGGGTTTGCTGCAAAAAGGAGGTAATTCCATTCCATAGTTGTTGGGAGTTATAAACACTTTCTTGTGCCAAAAAAAAAAAAAAAAAAAAAAAAACTCATTTATTTGGCACCAAAAGGATGCAGCTCCAATCGTTATTTTCAGAGTTACTCAAGAGATGGAGCTGCTTGTCTTGTTAGTTTGTAGCAAGAGAGCGGTAGCTCCTGGAGCTACGTCTTTGTTACCCCAGACGACTGACGTGTTTAGTTTACAGGGAGGTTAACTTTTGAATACTGTTATTCAATTGTGTTCATAGTTAAAGAGCATTTATTTCGTCGTTCGTGTCTTTGATTCTAATAAACATAACAAGTTTATTTTAATAAGTTTATTGAAAAAGTTTATTTTGTTTAGAGGATAATGAGTGTCTCGGAAGAGGAAAGACTATTCAGTAGTGGGTCAAGTGATTTATATGAGCCTTCTGAAGAAGATATCACTTCCAGTGAAGAGGTTGAATCCAACAAGAAACAAAAAAGCGATCTCATTCGCCCAAAGCGGAAAGTTAGCCGTCAGAGTGAATGGAAGGGAAATGTAAGAACACGACTAATGACTGAAGGTAAACCATACAAAACTGTAAGTGGGTAAGATAAATCGCGCCGAGCTGTTGGCCGCGATTGCATGTGTAAGTACAAATGTTTCAATAAGCTTACCGAGCAGGAAAAATTAAGCCTTCTTGATTCTTTTAATAAATTGGGGGAAAAGCGAGCGCAAGATATTTATTTAGGAGGACGCATTGCTATTAAAGCTGTTAATCGAAGAAGAGTGAAAACAGGACAAGGTCAGCCTAGGGCTTTCTCAGGAGTATATTCCGTTCGCATTGGGGATAAAAAAGAACGCGAGTGTAAGAAAGCATTTGCATCCCTTCACGGGATTTCTTGCAAACGCATTGAAAAAATTGCTAGTCACATTTTCGAAAATAAAGCTATAACACCAAAGCCAGATGGTCGAGGAAAACACAAAAACAAACCAAACCAGGTTGATGATGAAAGAGTAAAGAAGGTGTACGACCATATAGCAAGCTTTCCTACAAGAGAATCTCAATGTAGCCGAAAAGATAACGTTAAAAGAAAGTATTTATCCGCAGATCTTGACATCACTCAAATGCACAAGTTGTATTTACAAATTCATCCAGAGTCCCCTGTATCATTTGACTTTTATTTTCGATATTTCAAGGCTAATTTAAATCTTGCTTTTGGCAGCCCTCGGTCAGATACCTGTCAAAAGTGTGATTGTTTAAAAAACGAAATGTGTTTGCCATCTATAAGTGAAAACAGACGTAAGAAGTTGGAGCTGCAACAAAATTTACATCTGAGTAAAGCACAAAACTTTCATGATGCACTCAAAGAAATACAAGGTCGTTCAGTAAACGAGAACAATGTTGAAATCTTATGTTTCGATTATCAACAAAATATGCTGTTACCAAAAGTGCCATCAGGAGATGCATTCTATAAAAGGCAATGCTAGGTTTACAAATTTGGGATCTCATCAGCCAAATCGGGTAAGCATTATTTCTACATTTATGATGAATCCGTTGGAAAAAAGACACCAAGCGAACCAATCAGTTTTTTGCATCATTATATACACTCAATGATGAAGGAAGATATAAAAGTTCTATATCTATTCTCGGACAACTGCGTATCTCAAAACAAAAACCACGCTTTAACACCGTATCTATTTTTTCTTGTTAAAAGTGGACGTCTGAATACAGTCTTTCATAGGTTCCCAGAACCGGGTCATAGTTTTATTCCTTGTGATCGAGCTTTCGGAAACATTGAAAAGCGCATGAGGAAAGTAGAAAGAGTGTTTGTCCCAAGAGAATATACGCTCATTATAGAAAAGACGAGTAAAAAGTTTACTATGACGGAAGTTACTCAAGAAATGATTTTTAACTTCATTGACTTATTAAAAGGTTTCTTCCTCAAAACACCTCACATCATTTCTAATGGTAGCAAAAGGGAAAAGTTTTTAATAACAAAATTTAGGGTTTTCACTTATGAAATATCCCACATCAATGCAGGAAACATCTTAGCTAGTGGAAGTGTTGGAATACTGTGTAACAAAACAGTAAGAATGTTCAACATCCAAAACAGTAACCCTAAAATGTTGAACAACCTTCAACAAGCATACACCAACCGCCTACCATTCAAGACTGCAAAATATAAAGATGTGATGGACCTTGCCCAAAAATACGTCGCACAAAATGACATGTGGTTCTACAATCGACTACAGCCAGACAACGCGCCTGATGACCCAGATGTTACAGAAGGAGAATGTGACGATTGAAATGATGTTATTTTCTGTTTGTAAGACCAATAATTTTGCTGTACTTTATTTTCAGTTTTCTTTGAATAAAAAATACATAATAAGAGTACATTCCATTTATTTTTACACCTTTTTCCAAGACATAACATATTCCTCCATTCCTTATATTCCATTCTTTTGGGCAAAAAAGAGGTAGCTCCAAGGATCATCCACGTACCACCAACATTTGGATGATATTTTTTGAATGAAAATACTGTTCTAATATGTAAACTTCATAATTGAAAGTAAGCAACAACAATATTTTTACACAACTTAAAATTTGAATTTTTTAAACGTTTTTTCTTGGTTTCCCAAAATTGGAAAAATTGGAGCTACCTCCTTTTTGCAGCAAACCCTTCAATAGTTCTTAGCCTTTTTGTGAAATATTGATAAAAATATACAATGACCTAATTATCAGACTACTTTATTTGGAGTAGATGCTTCTGGGTTCTAATCCAGCTGTTGTTGAACTATAGTAAATAAATGCTGCATATTTTGCTCTTTATAAACACATTTTCAGGGTGGGTGCTTGAGAATTTTCTTGATTTTTTTTTGTTCGACATGATAATATGCCCCATTATTAATGAAAAGTCCTCTTAAACGATATTATTTAATAGAGTGTTAAAATACTTCACAAAAGGATTCTGTTGTTAGAATGTAATTGAACGGAATCAAATACCGTAAAATATCTTTTAAGTAAGTTTCGAATGAGATTCAACAATAATGGAATAAAAATCTGGAGATCCTTAATTTTGATGCAGAGCTTATAAGGATTACCATTCTTCTTTCAAAAATTTCGGATCCATATTGATGAAGACAAATTAACCCACAATGACTAAAAGTGCATTGTACAATTTTTCCAGATTCTCTTTCAAATTTATCATCAATCTTTGGACAGTTCAAGATACATTTCATTACGATAGAGTAATTAATTGCTTTATCAAATGGGTTATTGCACAAACTAAGAAGGAAACAAATTTGATCGTTGGGAAACCCCATCTACAGGTTATATTTAGTTTAATAATCCGTATAATTTTTATTGTTAAGTTATATAAACTATAAATAATAAAAATTACATTTTAATACTTTCAGTTATATAAGAGTTTGTTAACATTTAATGTAAGATCAATGTTAATCAAAAGGAGAACTCATTTGATTTTTGATTACGAGATTAGTTAACTCTATAAATATTGCAGTGTTAAAATCACAGAGAGCAGTAATCTTATATAGTTAAAACTCCTTGACCTACAAAAGTATTAAACATTTTCCTCTTCCGTTCATGTTTCATGACGTCACAATATAGCAAATCGCGGAAAAACAGATGCAGATTTTAACTATTCTATTCCTTTCATTGATGCTTACACGGGGTCTTCCCATATTAAACTGATGATGCTCCATAATTTTGGCCGAGCTGGCAGCCGAATGGTTAGCGCTCTTGCCTTCGGTTCAACAGTTCGTGGGTTCGAATCCCACCTTGGGTATGGATGTTTGTAGTGGTTCGGAATCCACTTTAATCCGTAAGTCCCGGTCTAATTAGCCCTCGTGTGCAAAAATTGACGGTTGAGCGACAAACAAACCAACAAACTGACAATCGCGCACACTAGGTACCCTTAAACGCAGTCCAAGTCCATTGGACTTACACATTGTTTTTATGAATAAAGCAGTAACTTTTTCGAAGTTAAGAAGTGCATCGAACTTTTGAGGCATATTGTATTTATACATATAAAAATGGTTGGAGTTGTTTATTTAACATATAAATATGCATATATTTATTTATACAGTATATGCAAAATATTATAGTCTCAAATACATAAATATTTAGGGAATTTTTCTAAAATATTTAATTCATATTTCTCTTTTAAGTACAATTCAATGATCATAAAGAAGTACTACTTAATAATACATTTACTATCTAAATAAAAAAAAATATTATTTTAGATAACAATAAACTTTTTAAATATTTTTTGAAAAAATACATTTTAAAATGTACTCATAATTTTTACGAGGAATTCTCCAAAGCCAGCGATCTTTTACGATTAGTCCAATGGTATTACATAGATTTTATATTGCTTGTAATAATGATTAAATTTTGTCTTAATCTCTCTTGGTGAGATTAATCTTTGACAACTAAATATGTTATAAGGACAGATATTATACTTATTAAAACACATAAAAAGTCTTTTAAATGTTGACAACTGAAGGGAGTCATAATCTTATGAAACGCGTTTTTCAGAGCATTCACTGTTCGACCTTAGCCAACGGAAAGATGTTTGTCATAATATAGAAGAAACCGGGCAGTTGCATTGCATTTATGAGAAGTTTTTTATGCATTTGGAAACTTCTAAGCATTGAGCTTCATAAATATGGAAAAACTATATATATATATATATATATATATATATATATATATATATATATATATATATATATATATATATGGAAAAACTGAACACGAAGCACTCGTTACCTCTTGTTCAATGGCGGCTAAGAGGGAAAGCAGATTCAAAAAGTATACGATTCGACCAATAAGCTAATGAACTGGATATTATATTTTTACTTTTTCGCAAGACTTTTCATTAAATTGGATTGGTTTCCCTCTTGAAACTCGACAGTATGACACACTGCCTATAAAACTTCGCTTAGGAAATCATATATGCTTTATATAATTTATAATAGCCAACATATCTACACTGCTGGACAATTGCTAAGGACGGATAACACTATCATCCATAGCAACCACAAAATGAAAGGAAGCAAAATGTGGAAAATTAGAATAAGTGCGGGATATAGTAAGGAGAAGTATGCATGTGCAAATTATTTTTTCCATGCCTGTTTATCACGTGATAGCGTTCATAAGAGCTTTAAACGTTTTGACGCGTGTGGACAGTTGTTGTTTGAAGTCAAAGTTTTACAGGAAAGATTTAATAGACGAACTTGAAATTTTTGGCGTGTCTTCCCGACATCACTTAAATGATTTTATGCGTAGCCGAATTATTGGAAAGATCGGAGAAGGGCGAAAAATAACAGATGTTGCCAGGGAGTTCGACATCGCTCACAGCGTTGTTTCACGGCTGTGTAAGTCATTTAAAACTACTGGAATGTGTAGTAGGCTACACGGGGGAGGTCGTGTTAGAAGTATACGACGCCTGCAGAAGACAGATATATCGTCCTATCAGCAAAAAGGAACAGGCGCACCACAGCTCAGCAGGTGGCAAATTAGTTTCCTGCTGCCTCAGGAAAGCAGATCTCCCGAAAAACTTGCCAAACTTTTGAGGGGAGGAGGACTATACGCCCACAGACCTGTTGTGTGTGTCCCATTGACCAGATAGCACCGTACTGCTCGTTTGCAATGGTGTCGTGAGCATCGCAATTGTACTGGACAGGACTGGGCATGCGTACTATTCTCAGATGAGAGTTGGTTCAGTCTGTCATCGGATTGTAGATGCCAACTAATCTGTCGCGAGAGTGGTACTGCTTATCGTCCAGAAAATATCCAGGAAAAGGACCGATATCCGACATGCAGTGTCATGGTATAGGCCGGCATCATGATCAATGGCCGCACGCCCCTACACGTGGTTGCGAATGGGACTATGACGGGCTAACGATACATTAATTAAGTTCTACTTCTTCATGTTCGTCTTTTCCGTGGTGCTATTGGTGATAAATTTATTTTTATGGACGACAACGGAACATGTCATCGAACACTCGTTGTTCAGGATTGTCTAGACAGCGAGGGTATTCAACGCCTCGTACGTCCATCACGTTCTCCAGATCTAAACCCCATTGAAAATGTGTGGGATGCTTTGGGGAGGCAAGTTGCTGGTTGAAACTATCCTCCGACAAACAAGAACACCCTCATCCGTGCATTCCCAAAGGATTGGGATAAATTGCCTCAACAGCTGCTGGATAATGTTGTGCAAAGTATGATACGACGTGTGGAATGTTGCATCACACTCCACGGTGGACATATCCCGTACTGATACCTTTCTTCAAGGTGCCTGCTGACTTTTAAATGCATTGTTCCATTTTTCCATATGCAGCATCAAATGAACATATTTTTTTTCTCTCAGATGTTTCACAGCTTTTGCACTTTCCAGAACAATAAATATTCTTTATTCTAATGTCTGAACAGTGTGGCAACAATATTTTATCCTACTAGGCCTCATGTCTCGCTTAATGTTATGCTACATTGCAATTTGTGATCCGTCCTTAGCAATTGTCCAGCAGTGTATGAATTTAATTTTAGTAGGCATCTAATTTTCTTATTATTGATTAGATTACAAGTAGTTTTGCACAATGCGTTAAATATACTTTTTATTGACACTTATGTAAAGCAAAATCTAAATTTTTAACACTTCCGTCATTCTATATTCTCTTTTTTACACTACAGATTTTCATCTTGCATTCATTTCAATGCAATATAATTAATCAACATGTTTTGTACAATTCTTCGCAAATCTTACTCAAAATTTAAGCAAAATTTCAATTATGTTAACTTTGGATTGTTTTCTACTATCTTGCGATGAGTCATTTTAGTTCATATTACAAGGTTAAATAAGTATTTTTATCGTATAAAGAAAATCATCAATAATTTTTATCATATAAAAGGGTAATAAGTATTTTTATAACATATTTTGTAATTTAAATAAGTATTTTAAATATGATATAAACATATAGAAACTATTACGTTTAGAATAATTATTATAATTTCTACTTTTTTTTGCTTTAAAATATAGAAAAGTTTTTTTAATAGCGGTGGACACTGGGTGACTATCCTTCGCCACAACAAGACCGGAAACTGCTTCTTATTTGTCATTTCCCAATGGACACTTGTGAACAAAGTCACGAAGGCGAGTAGTATTATCCACGCCATACTATTGCAAATTCTTTTATTCACATACTTCACATTTATACTTCATATCAGAAGAAAAGACAGAGAAACAGAGAAAAGTAACATTCATGACTGAACCGATATTCGAACCCGGGACCCACGGCAGCGGTGCTAACCGCTCAGCAGCCGGTTGGCAGTACAGAAAAGTAACTCAGATAAAATGTTAACCTTATTTCAAATTTAAATAAAAATGTCATTTATAAATAGTAATTCTGACATTTTTAAAGTTCAATAACAATAACATGTTAAAGTCAAATAATGTGTGCTGAATACATTATTTTGCCCACATGTACTGTTTATAACAAACGTTTATTTATATTTTATGGTTATGAAACTGTTTTAAATTTTTCGTGAAAAAGAATATGTGGATAAAATTGTATTATGATTGAGAACACTTTGGAAAAACAGTTTTACGATGGGTTTTCAGACAATTTTAACATAATACTGAATTTACAGTGTTATAGAAATGAATAGCGAAAAGATCCTCGTTCAGAGTACCACCATATCACCAACATCACTACCCACCATTACTTCAGAAGTATAGGCCGATGTGTTGTTCTCTGGTAAAGCTTTGTTCATAACATTGGCTGAGAGAGATTTCTTAACCATTATCCGAACATCAATAAACAAGGCGAGAATTATCCCTGAAGACAAAAGTTAATAATTGTAATCTACTTAAGCAAATAATTATACATTATGCTGAATTTTAAATGGATGATTTGAAATCAATAAAATTAAAAAAAACTGATTTCAAATTGATTATAGTATTTTTGATAAATTCAATGAAAGCTTGCCAGAACTTTATATTTGTCTTTGTCTTTTGCTACATCTTACCGCTATTTAAGTTTGTTACTCATTCCGATTACCACTTGTGTAAGCAACCTTGTATAATGTTGACATCTTAATCCAATTGATGCATCAAGAGTTGCTTTTGCGATAAACCAACGTCTCAATTCCAGGATTACGTTTTGTTGGTTATTGATAGAGGATAATAACAGCCACGTTGGTGAACATGAAGCATCCTCCATTAAATTATTTAATTTTCATTTTTTGATTCACATGAGAGGATTATCGTAAAAGCTTCTGTACCATTTCATTTAGGTCCTACAATTATGTGTCATATTTATAATTGCTTTGTACTATAAGGTCGTGTACTATATGGTTGTAGAAAGGAAAGTACCAGCTTCGATGTGACTTCGTTTCCCGAACATGATTCAAAATTACGAAGCATTGAGTGACAGGCGAGTATTCCAAAGTCGTTAACTTTAAGATGCAGTCCGTGGTTTGCTTGCACAGCTATGGATACTACATATGCATTTAGTTCCTCTGCATTATCTTTATGGAGCAAGGTACTTTAAAATTATGGTTATTCGAAAATAAAACACCATAAACTTGATCAATATTACCTCGCATGGTCCCAAGCCTCCATAAAACACAACCTTTAATCTCAAAAATTAGCCTCATGGCAAACCGCATGGACAGTAGCCCACCAAGGAAGAACAGTTAACAAAATGATTCCTAAAGTCTTCGAGCCACACTTACTGGATAACCCGTATATAAATTACTTCATAACAGAACATGGTCCATTCCCAACTTACTTTAAAAAATAAATAGAACGTCTTCATCTCTCTCTCTCTGTCTCTGCGGCAAAGAAGGCAATCTTTTCCATTACATTACAGAATGCACCTACACGGCATAGCATCATCTCAAATTCCATCAAAACCTTAACTACACAGATTTTCTTCGATTCTGTCTTCGTTCAGCTCTCCACAAGAAAAAATTAACACTAATCGCCAAGCTTCTCACAGAAAAAGGTCTCGATCTGTGTAAGGACAGGAGTCCTCCTTCCACCAGCTCCCCAGACGACTCATCAGACTCAGACTTTTAACCTCCTATGTTTAAACAGACTTGAACTTTTAATTAGGGATTTCATAACTGAAATTACTGTATTTTCCCTACCAATCACAGAATCAAGGACTTTGTAACCACACAATAGTTTCATTCTCCATTTGTATATAGCCTTTTATTGTCTTATTTACTTATATTTTTTAATATTTCTCTCTTTAAATATTTTTTTTAAATTTAAATCATTCATCCTATTGTTGTCATCCCTGCCTGATATAGAACAGTAATGTTTTGGACACTGCGAGATCCAATACAAGTCTTTAAGGCCCCACCATTGTAAATCCTTCATTTTCAACAGCATGCTGGATGACGGCACAGTTAGGGGACAACCTTTTAACCTCTGGAAGGTGCTGTTTGCTCACGATGATGATGAGTGGACTAAATCCGAAAACCGAATGGTACAAAACGGAGTCCACTCTCATCTCTTAAGTATGTATATGCTGTATATATCCTTCACCTACAAAAGCTATCGTATACCATAGTAATAGAGGATTTTTTTTATATGTGTAAGGTGTTTCCATTATTTTGATAACCTTTTAAATGGTGCTAATTAAAAAAAGGTATTAATTTTCGTTTAAAATACTTTTTAATTTTCTTTAATTTGGTCTTTTTAAGAAATGGATAGCAGGAATCAATTAATTTGACAACTAAAACTAAACATCAAAATCAATAAATGAATAAAATTAAGTGAGTAGTTAGCAATGGTAATTCAAATTATCTTTTAACTAAAACGCACATTAGAATCATTATTTTAATTTAATAACTGCTAAAAAGAAAAGTTCAATAAGTAAAATTATTTATGATTAGTATAAGTGATAGCGGAATATACAATCATTTTATATTTATATTGTATATATATATTTTGTAATGTTAAAATATACTTAAAATAAATGTAGAGATTCTTTTCATTTTTAACGCTAATTGTTACTAAATAATTTACACTATCTAAACTGAGAATAAACAAAATAATTCAATATTTTTTAAACACTGTCTCAAATGTTAACGAGTTTTATAAAGTATACTTATTTACGCCCTGGTTCTCCCAAAAATTTCATTTAATTACTCTTTCATTTTAATTATCTCAAATTTAAGTTGAATAAAATATAGTTAACGCGAGAAAGTTAGATTAAAAGTGTTGTATCGTTGATTAAATAGTTAGTGCAAAACTATTACATTATCCTCCAAGAAAAAGTAAAATAAATCAAAGAACTTTTTAAAAGATACATCTCACTTTTTAATCAGATACTTTCCTCTTTTTTATTTATCCTGAAATCAGCTTTTAGGCGACGGCAGATTTACTTTAAAATATTTCCGAACGGTTCCTTCCACTTAATATTTGGGAAGGTCACTAAATAATGAAGAGGGATGACGGTTACAGGTAACATTTTTACGACATCACTCTTTCAAAACTATAATTAACTAATTAGGAAGGAGAAATTCCTCTTTTCGCAATTAAAATTCCATCAAAGTGAGAGGCGAGATGAAAGAGAGAGAAAGTGGAAATGCGTGCGCCATTTATTAGACAGAGAAAGACAGAAGATGCGAGCTGGAAAGGAGCGGAAGATAACAACCAAGTAAAGCTTAAGATAAATCTGCCATAGCATGGCGCTTTCTTGTGATGGAAACATGTTATCGGTGGGAAGATCTTTTTTTATCAAAAGGATTACTACTTTGGTAGGATGTGTTGTGGGTATAAAAGAAGCTGCTGGCAATTAGGGTCACTACTGACAGAAAAGAAATAAAGTAGGATTATCTGAAGATTCATCCCCGATGAAATTGTTATTTTTGAATTAAAATGTGGATTTTGCTATAGATATTTTATAGTTTGTCATTAAAATATTTAAGAAAGAAATTAAATATTTTTCCTTGAGATTATTATTAATATGCATATTATTAAATTTTAATAAAATTATTATATAAATCTAATAGTTTACTGTAAAAGTAGAAAATCTAAATATTTGATACTTTATACCTGATAGCAGTACTGCATCCTCCCTTCGAAAGGTAAGAGATTCACATATAGTAATCCACGCTGATATATTTCCAATTACGTTGTTACATTTATTACATAAATGTATAGAGACATAGGCATGATTTATGTAATTTTTGTTGAATCTCTTCAAATCTTCGAGTGAAATCCAAGGAAGATATATATTTATTTCTGTTACTGATTTATCTAATTCATCAGCCGTTTCCTTTATAAAAGTATCGTTGTGGACAGGAACCTAGATGATCTTTAGGATAGGATAAAATTTAGCTGCTTGACATAACTAATATCTTAAGTGAAGAATAACTTTCGGAGATCTTATTGTAATATTTTTTAGAGCCATAAGAACAAATTTATACTAGCCCTGAAAATGAAGTAATGTATTTAAAAAAAAACCCATTAAATTATCAATTGGCTGGCATATTGTAAGAGCTTCTGCTATAAATGCTGAGTTTATATTATTAATTCGGAATCTGATTGCTTGATATGGAGAGCATGCAGCGATTGCCGTCATGTTAGTAGACTTGGATGCATCAGTTGAAGTAATATCAACGGCCTAAATTTTTCGCTGAGGAATTCCTCGAATAAAGGTAGTATTTGATAGTTTTCGAGAGATTTGTAGAAAAAATCAGTCTTCTGTATATGTATATAAATGGAGGCAGACAGTGGTTGTTTCTGGGGAAATGCAAACTGTATGTGATAATTAGGGGGCATTTCAAACTTCTTTAGAGATTTTGAAGAAATAAATTAACCTGTTTATATTCCAATTCTTGTGATTCTTTTTCATCTGAAATGTGGTTATATACAGGCGAAACATCTTTTAAGAGAGAGAAAAATTTATTAAACCAGTAGTTTAACTTGATTTTCTTGAATTTATTGTAAACCTCTTCAGTACAGGAAATTTTGCGCAGAACTATATTTGGTGTCCATTTAGGAAGACCAAGAGCTATTCGGAGAGCAGCAGGATAACATACTTCTAACGGTTGGAGGACAGATTTTGACTGTGCCAGAATATTGCTGCTATATAGAAACAGACCACAGAGAGATGCGTTGACTAGGTTTAAAAAGTATGGAGCTAGATCATATCACATAAGTGATGTGATCTAGCTCCATACTTTTTGTTTGAGATAACCTCTAGTAAATTGATTCTTCTATAAGCTCTCTGTTTTAAGATAATTCATATAGTTTTGATTATTTCTTTTATCAATAGGATTTTCCACTCATTTAAATCACCATTTGTTGAGAAGGATCAATTTCTCTCCTTTGCATTTGGATAAATTAATTACACAGCATCTTTCAAAGCTGATTTCCAATATTGACACCACATATTGATATTATTCAAAGATTTGAAAAGATTTGTCTTTAATCTATCAAGGTAGTCATGAGTACCGTAAATAAAAATATCATTTGTGTATACTAAAACTTCGATTCCTTGAGGTAGAGTCTCAAAGAAGTTTGCAATGAATATTGTGAATAAATAAGGAGCTCAAACTGACCCCTGAGGAATTCCCCTTTTCAAATATTGGATGAAAGAAAGACGATTGCGCCATTTTTATTGAAAAGTATAAATTCGTGTATCCAACGTATAATATTTCCTCTGTAATGCCTAAATTTAATCGTTTTTGAGCACGGCCATCTGTATAAACTGAGTCGTAAGTCGATTTGATGACTAGAGAATTTCCAATCATGATTTTTTTTTATTATTAGCTGATTCTTTATGATGTAAAAGGATTAATATAGCAGATAGGTTTTATGCCTTTTAGGGGCTGCTGAACTAATAATTGTGAAGTTTTTTACTTTTAATTAAAAATTTGTAGATTCGACAATTGAGTATTCCTTCAAAACTTTTACATGGAACAGACGTTAAATACTTAGGATATTATTTGAAAAGGATCTGCTTTTCAAATAGCATTAAGAAAAGGATTAAATCGTGAATCGTGAGGTGATTCCCAGATTTGAATTTCTGAAAATCTATTTCGCGTTTTCTGCTTTCTCAGCAGTAGTAAACTGCTCTATAATCTAAATGACAATTGTTACATTTCACATTATTTTTGTTCCCATGTTGTTTTGGCCCCAGCTAACGTGTAGAAGATCAGAATTAAATTTATTTCTATTGTGATTAAATTTAAAACATTTATTGCATTGTCGTGGTCTATCGATGAAAATTTCAATTTTGTGATTTGTTATATATGTATAGTCTGATAGAATCAGATAACTGCGTTCGCAGAATAGTTATTAGATATTAGACTAGTCGGATAAATATGATTTAAGTTTAAAAACTTTTTAACTTCGAATACAGCTATATTATTTTCTGATGTTATTTCTTCGACAATTTCATTAAGAGGTATTGAGCACGGTATATCGTGAATTCGAAATTTCGGTCGTGATACTCTCCCAAACTATTTGGGACTCAATTGGGGAAAATTGTAGTTCATTAAATCCAACTATTTTTTAAAGCAAATTTTAGATCTGAAGTGGAAATAAAGATTCTCTTTTTCACGCCTCTTGTACAAGTTAAATCTGAGATTTTTTTAAATTCTAGGATTTTACTTTTATTTTCGTTTTTTATGGTTCTCCGGGTCAGTTTTTGGAATTGTTTTAGCTATCTTAGATTTAAGAAAGATTTTAAATAGTGAAGCTCCATTTTTGTAAGCCCCAATTCTATAGTTTCTTCAGCCTTCCCCAATGCTCTAACTTCGGTTCAACAGTTCGTGGGTTCGAATCCCACCTTGGGCATGGATGTTTGTAGTGGTTCGGAATCCACTTTAAACCGTTGGTCCCGGTCTAATTAGCCCTCGTGTGCAAAAAATGACCGTTGAGCGACAAACAAACCAACAAACTAAACCACGATGCTCTAAAATAATCGGGATTTTCAGGGACAGAAATAACCATCTTTATAGTAGGAGCATTTATTATTACTTCATCCAGAGATAATTCTTTAAATGGGAAGTTCGGGTGCGCCAGCTTGACGCATTATCTTTTAAGGGATTTTTCTACGACGAAGTATTAAATTTAAGTTTTTTTTGCTTTAAATAATATAACAATTAGAATTACCTTCACAGCAGTAAGATAATGAAACAAAACTTAAGGATAACTGACTTTTATAAGTTTCTCAAATTAACACTTGTGAAAAGACCAAACTTAATTTCCCGGCTTTGCACCATAAGTCGAATTGGAACGCCTACGCAATTCCGTATTCATAATCATTAATCGATTACAATTTCTAGATGAATATTTGATGCAGAATTAATTAACATAATTGTATTTGTTTGTTTGTTTGTCGCTCAACGGTCATTTTTTGCACACGAAGGCTAATTAGACCGGGACTTACGGCTTAAAGTGGATTCCGAACCACTACAAACATCCATGCCCAAGGTGGGATTCGAACCCACGAGCTGTTGAACCGAAGGCAAGAGCGCTAACCATTCGGCTGCCAGCTCGGCTAACATAATTGTAATGAAAATTAATTAATATATGTGTCCAATGCTAATGACATAAGTATAAGCTGTTTTCTGAATAAAAATCGAAGTTCTTCTCAAAATTTAACACAATTTCTTATATTTAAATGAAACTAACGACAATTTTTTCGCAAATAATATTTGTACCCTTGTATACCCACCTTACAGGGTGATATGTAATATTATAAACAATATTATATATAATAAGAAAAATATCTTTAATTATCAATTATAACCAGATCTTTTAAGATGCACGTTTTCAGAATTGAAAAAATAAAGAAATTTCTAAGTATATTTCACGAAAAAAATATGCTTTTAAGCAAAAATTTAATAAAAAACAGAAAATTTAAAAAGATCTCTAAGAAAAGAAAATGAAAATAACTTTGGAATTATTATTTTTTACAACTGTATATATCATCAATAATTAATATACTTTGACGAGTTATTCTATGAAACTTGGTAAAAAAAACACATAATTTTAGAACATATGCATAACAATTGAAAACAAAGTAATTTTATATCATACTAAAAACACACACACACACACACACACACACACACACACACACACACACACACACACACACACACACACACACACACACACACACACACACACACACACACACACACACACACACACACACACACACACACACACACACACACATATATATGTATATAATGTCTTATACTACATTATTTTTATACTATAAGTAATGCACGTAAGTAGGGGATCGTCCGCTATTCTCATTTGTCCAAAATACTCATAAAATAATCGGAAAATTGAAATGAGATTTTTATAACGTATTTCATATAAAAGATTTATAAATGACTATTATTTTCATCATTATTTTACACGAAAAGAATCAAAAGGCGAAACTTCCTCGGAATTGCGTGTACTATTTTAACCCAAATGGTAAGTCAAACAAGTAACTGAATTATTAGCTTTCTGTTTTTCTATTCAACAGTCGTAGGTTCAAATCCTATCTTTGGGGTGAATAGTTTTTGTTGTCTGAAACTGTATTAAACAAAAATTCCAGATTTAAATAGCAATAATGTGCAAAAAAAATGACAACAGAGATGCCAACAAACAAATCTTTAATAGTGTCGCATGTTCTTAGAGTATTAACTCTAGTTTCCAAGTGCACTCTTACTTCCAAGATATATGTGTAAAAATGAAATAACTAAAGGGATTTCAGAAATTATTTAATTTAAAAAAATCATGCAATTGTCTACTATTTTTATTCATTTGTAAGACAAGAGGAAAGCTTGAATGATAAAATAGTAAAAATATGATTCTAAGATAATTTTATCAAATATGATAATATATATTTAGCAAAGTTATCCAGTACATCAAGTTTTTAAGACATAAGCATATATTATACATTTTTTGATACTAAATCTCTATGCTAATTAATTCGCCCTAAGGTTGAATTTTGTAAAATTAGAATTTTCGTAGTTTGCATGTATTATATGAGATAATTAAACGATACACTATATTAAATTCAATTTATAGTTGAATACATTGTTTCCTTTTCAGAAAAAACTATTTCCTGTTTATTTTAAAACCTTTTCTTTCTTACAAATTAAGGGATGAAATATATAAAAAAAATAATGGAAATTATATAAAATGGCTGCTAATTTTTAAATATGTGTAGTATTTTGCATTCTGGAAGAGTTATTATCGATAAAGAACAATAATTTGTTGTAAAAAAAAAAAAAAAAAAAAAAACTATGTACTACCTATTGAAAAGGAAATGAATACAAACAGAAGAAGCACGATACTTCCTATTGCTTAACAATATGAAGGCTTTTATTGCCTAGAATATGTTCAAAGCATTAAATCATGTTGAGTTAAGTTAAGTTACAAAATAATTAAAGAAAAAGTTTTTAAATGTTTTTTAATCTGTAGATTTCTTTCTTTTTACATCTGTATGTAGGGGGTATTTCTTTTGCAATCACTCATGCTGCCTACGCATATGAATTAACAAGATTGAAAAATCGTGAATTTGCAGAATTTATTTACATTTAATTCTACTCTTATTATTTAATAAAATTGGTTGCAAAATATTTAAAACTCTGGCTAGCAGTTTAAAAACTTTTAGGTTTGATTTCCATTTTGTGAATAGATGTAAATAGTAAGTTAAAGTTCACTCTTTAATTCAAGTAAGATGAATCATAGTACTTAAAAATTGTGACACAGAAATTGCAAAAACTTAAACTAAAATCCCCGTAAATAAACTGCTTTACTATTATCTTTTAATTTAATAATAAATATAATTTAACTGATTGTGTTTATTATTATTTATAGATTAGTATTTCAATTCATCTGCCTTGACGAAAAACATTAATAATTATTTTAAGACTTTACAAAATTATGAGTTTCAAAAATACACTTTACTTTTCTTTACAAATATGTAATAATTTTGCCCTTTCCTTCATATTTTATAGTGGATAGTCTAATAAATCGAAGTTATACAGCTTCTAAAGCAATTTTAGGCAGATTGGTTCATGTGCCTTATTATAAGAGTATTATGTGTGTCAGGTTATTCCTCTCTAATGTTGTATTTATCAATATTTTTGTAGAAAGTAAAATTCTATGTCCTCCTCTAAGGCAATCCCAACCAATGTTAGCATGTATGTGTGTGTTTTTATAAACTGACTATTGAAGCTTTAATATTAAAGAATAATCAGAAGTAGAAAGATGTTATAAAGCTTCTTTGAAATATGGTGTACTGTGTATATCAGGTTTAATTTATTTGTATTTCTTTGTCACAGATTTTTTGTGTTGTTGCACCAGCATGCTTCCCTGTACCTAGCCCTCAATTGGACTCTACCAATTAGATAGAAGCAGCCAGGTGGAGTTTTCATGGTTTTGAAGCAAGGACAAGTTAGAAGGCCCCTAGTATAGGCCTGGTATCCACAGAGGTATCATTTCCCTTGGAGGACATTGTAACCACGACACATTTAACGTACACCAGCCGCCTTTAAGCCGGGATTCGAATTCACTATCTTCTAATAATGAGAATGACGCCCTAACTCAGAGGTCGACAAACTTATTAGCCAAAGAGCCAAATATGAACACACACACATTACAGCAATTTAAAAAAAATTGATGGCCAAATCTGTATCTTTAGTAAATTTATTTCACTAAATAAGTAGTACACTAATTAAAACTAAATTTCATACTTAATATTTATTAATGCGAACAATGTGCTTGCATTTCCTTGGAAAGTTTGCGTAAGTCAGGTTTTTGTTTGTATATGTTGTTGTTTTTCATTTTAGGCACGATTCCAAGTTCTGATCAATAAGATGACTTCTCAGTTTACTCTTGATAATGTTCATGCTTGAAAAAGATTTTATACATATATATGTAGAACCGAAAATGGAAAGAAAAGCAAACGCGAGCTTTTTCAGCTGATCGTAAGAGTCAGGAATACTATTCCAAGCGTTGAAAATGATTATGTCATCCTTCTCCAGGTTTTCAAAGCAGACCACTTGTATCGTGAACTAAGATCACATTTTTTTCTTCTCCAATATATCCAATTCAACACAAAGACGTTCGAATTTATAGCACCATATCTCCTTGTTTTTTAAATCCATCAATTGTCTTTCAAAGCTACCAATGTCAATTTCAAAAGAAGAAAATTTCAACTTGGTTAAAGTAGCATTAAGAGGATTTTTGACAAATGCTAAAGTCACTGTGCTGTTTTTAAATTCCTGAAAATGCTTTCCTCATATTTTTAACATCTGCTGCGCTCCGTCTGACAACAATGCACAACAATGTAAAATTTTAATTACCTATCTATCTTTTCACTTAAGCAAAAAATTATACATGATCTCGATTTATAGTAGAATTTTAATTTATCAAAATATGTATTTTCTTTTATCAAATATTTTTTCTTAAAAGAATATATTTTTGCACCTTTCTTGGAAATTTGTGCCACCACTCAAATACCGAATCGCTACAAATGTCCCTAAAGAAAAGTCTGTGTTGAGTCTATGGGCTATTAAACTGAAGCCCGGTTTTTAAGGCTCTTTAATACAATCGACTATATTCACGTGTTCAAAGGAAGAAACCTGGAATAACAGCAATGGAGAGAATCCTTGGTGTATATTAACTCTTGTTACATGTCTTCATCCTATTCATTAAGTTTATTCTATAACAACAAACAATTCTAAGTCCAATTTCAATAAGTAATTCATAAGACATTGTTTATAAACTGCTTAAAATTATGAATTCAGTAAACATTTTTGCTTATGAATAGCTTAAGTAAGCAATTCATAATCATTAAACATTTTCGCAGGAATCATAAAACAATATTACACCACAATGTAGTAAACCTACACATATAGTTCTACGACATTTGTGAAATTTTAAATCACTCCAATAGAACAGTGAAAATTACGAACAAAAATATGTAAAACTTCTTGCAAATATATGATCAATTCTCTCTCAATAAATCAGAATATTAATAACAGAGCATAGTACTTATTAAAACTTTAAAATTGAATATAGAAAATATCAGTCAGACGATTTTTCATAAAAATCGTCAGAAAATTAGAAAAATAAATCACAGAACGAATTATTCTTACAAAAATGGAAAAGAATATAAAAAGTTCTAGAAACAAACAATGAAAAGTAGATTTTGAAATAAAAATATTAAAAACAGTGAAAAGGAAGAGAAAATAAAAACAGCAATAGGAAAACAATTGAAAAAGATAAAAGGGAAGCTGATTAAGAAAGAATAGTTAAAGAATGGTTAAACGAAATAAAAACGTGATTATTCAGAAAATTAAATTGGATAAGAAAAAGAGAAAATATCTGAAAATCTGGATCTAATGTTTGGCCAAAGAAATGGGTACATACATATATACATAAAAAAACTAGAGTAAACAAAGGAAAAAATAAAATACACAAAATCGTATTTAAGTGGGAAAAAATGAATTAAATAATCACAATAAAGGCAAAAAAAATGCAATAATTGATACACTTAAAAGATTTAAAACAGTAAGGCTAATTAAGCCTTACAGTTTGTGTATATATCTAATATATAAAATTCTCGTGTCACAGTTTTCGTTGCCATACTCCTCCGAAACGGCTTGACTGATTTTGATGAAATTTTTTGTGCTTATCCGGTATGTATGAGAATCGGCCAACATCTATTTTTCATCCCCCTAAATGTTAGGGGTAGTACAACCCTAAATTTTTATTTTTATTTTTTTTGGTTAGTTCTGTAAGTTCCTAATAGATTGCGGTTTAGCATCTAAGTTGCACAGGTATTCGGCAGATGGCGACGTGTTTATTTTTCTAGATTATACCATCTTCGAGAAAATTATCGTGCGCGCGCAAGCGCGTGGTTAAATATAGAATTTACATATATTTTCATGATGTATAATGATACTATAACAATTTTTCGTGAATCATTTTCATAATTATACTTTGTATTGTGTTATTATTGTGCAGTATTCAGTTTGAATATTTTTACTATTATAAATAGTAAAATAAAATTTTATTTATTACTGTTTTTCTCTACTAATTTTCATACCACCTCGAAAATATGTAAGTATTTCTTGATAGCCTTTTATTATTTTTTATTTTTATTTTATAATTTGATAATTATTAATTTATTCAGTAGAACATTTTGATCTAATTTATTTATTCAAATGATAAATTCTTTTAATTTTTTTTTATTTCAGTATAATGCCGCGGAAAAAATTTTTAGTTTTAATATAATTTAAAATTAAAATAATAATAGTTCGATGTCAATGTTATCTACCTCATTTATAACAATTTATTTTTAGATGTCTTTAATTTATATAGTATATTTTATAAGTAAGTCACTGATTACAAACTATAATTTAATATAAGATGAATAAAATGTAAATTCAGAAAGTATATGTTGATTTGTGCTTAATTTCAAAATTTCGATACTTTACCTATTACTATTAAATTTTGGTGAAATGTTTTATTTTTAATCTCCTATGAATGAACCTATTCTAAATTTTTTTAGAAAATATTAATTTGATTGAACCCAAGAATTAGTAAAAAATTGATTCAATGTATTTTAAAAACTCAGCCACTGTAACGCGTGACTGATGGGTCAGCTTGTATATATATATATATATATATATATATATATATATATATATATATATATATATATATATATATATATATATATAAATATATATATATATATAAATATAAATATATATATATATATATATATATATATATATATATATATATATATATATATATATATATATATATATATATATATATATATATATATATATATATATAAATACTAACATTTTGCAAACGAAGAAAAAAGTAAAAAGAAGAATCAAATATAGTAAAATAAAATATTAATGCAAAAAATATTTTAAACTCTTTATCAAAAGTAATGATATCCAAATATATAATTTATTTTTATTAATGAATAAACACAAAACAATTTGTTGTATTTTGATTTAGGGAATTATGAGTTCTTCATCTTAAAGTAAAAATATGTGTTCAGAGATAAAAATAGCAACATAAATTGTTACTGTAGCAAATCATGTGATACCATCTTGTAAAACTATTGAAATCAAGGAAAAGATTTTTCTTAATAATAAACCTTACCTTATAGTTCTAACATAAATAGAACGATTAGATAATGAGGTTTTCCTTATATAAGCGAGTTCTCAAATGATAGCCTCTCATTGTCTTTATATATTATATTTTATTTTATATATTTTATTATATATATATATATATATATATATATATATATATATATATATATATATATATATATATATATATATATATATATATATACACTAGCTTGTGTGTGTGTCTTCATCCACGCTAACATTTCACTCAGGAAAGTTTAATAAACAAAAGAATTCTGAGGATGATAAGTTTATATATGTATCGAACCTGTGACTCTTGTGCGCAGAACGATTCTTGTTACATTAGCGTGATATTCTCCAAGATTCGCTTTCCTAATTATACATGTATCATTAGGCCTACACTTAGTAGTAGGATGTTGTAGACAAGCAGTAGGATTCTTCAGAGAGAAATGTCTTGAATTTGACCTTAATTATTGTTGAATAAGTATTATGCATCTGCACCAACAGACACGGTTGAATGTTTTCCTTTTTGCCTGTAAGTCTGTGTTGGTGCAGTTGCTTGGGATTTTTGGCGGTTCTCCCTTGTAACACCTGAATATGAAGCATGATATTTTCGAAAGAATTCCTTACATTTAGCGATATGTGGCGGATATTCAAATAGCTTACAACTGCTTTCAGTTATTCAATTATGTGTTGCCAGTGAAAATTAAGCTAGTCAATCTGAACACTAACGAGGGTAAAATATTCAAAGTATAAATTTCTGTATAAATTGACACAAGTTTAACTCTATTTTAATAATTCGAGTTTTCTCATGAATAATGAATGACCAATTCTTATTCCATACCTAAATACACCTGTAATGAAGCTATAAGGCAAATACTTTCTAATCTTCCTAAGCAGTCTTATAGATCGATTCTCTGAGTAGATTCATATATATGCGATACGATAGAATGAGGACCAATAAAATCTTTCAGATTCATACACTGACAGTCTGTCATTTTAAATAATTTGTTTTAACCGTTTCTTAGGCATTATTTTCCCCAATTTTGGAGAGTAGTATATAAGATTAATTATCTATTATTTTTGAAAAAAATGATGGCTGATTCCAATGATGAATCCAAATATTGGGTTTGATGTAGAACCGGAACATGATTTGTCAAAAAATTTTTGGCGATAATCAATTTATCTTAACTTTATGTAGCGGAGATTTTGTTAGTCACAACTTGATGTCAAAAATCGGCAAAAAATCAAGGGTACTCAAATGTAATTTTTTACTCAAATATTTTACAATCATTTGCATAGCTTACAAAAGTCTTATAGTTTTTACTTTATTATTATTTACTGAATTCATTCCATTCCATTCATTATTGACTGAATTCATTAGAATTATTATTCAAAATGCCTAGAAATGCCAACCGGAGCAGTTAAACCCAACTAATGATTTTATAATTTTAGCCGATTATTACGCTTGACGAAATTTTCATTCCTTTCCAGTCTCTGATCACAAGAAAAAGGCAAGAGCCCTTTAGAACACATGATATGTCCAGGTCCTGTGCGCGGGAGATCGTAGTCCAAGCAACAATTGATGAACTTCTAGACACGAGATCAAACGCTTTTCTGCTCAGTCATAAGAATTCTATAATTACTCTGTTTTTTTAAATATGATTATGCTTCCTACTGAAACTTCTCAACCCAACCAAGCATTTAACAACATTCAAGTGACAACATCGACACCCAGGCACAATCATATACCTCGAAGCTCTCATGCACACCGTAGAATATTTTATTTTCTATTAACTTTCAACATGAATATGCACATCAGTATTACGGTCACTGGCATAGTATGACATCAAAGCAGCTATATTTGGGGTCGAGTTTCACGTTCCCCCCAATAATTTTGTAAAAAATAAATCAAAATTAATTGCTTTCAGTGGAAACAATTTAAGAATAATTTCATTATAAATTTTCATTTATGATAGATAGAACGCATTATTGTCTAATTCTGTTTCATATTTTTGACTATTTTGCTTTTTAAAGTTATAAACATAGTGAATAAACTCGAAATTAAAAAAAAATGATCAAATGATGATGTACAAGCACCTTTTCTAGAAAAATTCCGCACCGCACATAGATATTAGAATCTACCAGCATTTAACACTTGTATAGAACTTTTTAGCGTTTGGATCAGGCATCGAACCTGTTACCTTCCTTTCACCAAAACAATACCTTGCATGAGTATTATTTTGGTTTTCAATGCTCATCTGACATATGAAATTATACTTGAATTCAACAATTACTCATTGTTAAAATCTATCAACCCAAAGAAGAGCCCCAATGGCTTAGTAGCTTCACGCCACTTTCTGTTAAGATCAGCAAAGTGAAGCATCATTTGTCTCGGGCAGTGATTGGGAGGATGACCACATTCTCCCTCTCAGGTTTGCTAGAGTTCTGTGATGTTCACCAACTTCCACGCCACGCCACTTCCGTTGGTGTGGCGTGGATAGTGTGCCAGCTCAAGTATGATCTCGTCATCTGTCCGTGTTTCAAGGTTACAAGATATTTGCTGATGGGTACTTATTCCAAACCCATAAACTTTATGATAGAGTCTTGGGCTCGTCTACACCGTATGAATGTATCAACGAAAAGAGGTTTTTATAAAGTCTATTTCAGTTACAAAAAATTTTATGTTAAAGTTTTTTTCCAACGGCGGGCACTTGGGTGACGAACCCTATGCCACAACAAGGCCAGAAACTGCCGTTACCCAGCGGGCACCTGTGATTTAAGTCACGAAGGCGAGTAGCGTTGCCGGCGCCATACCACCACAAACCCGTTTATAGGGTGGGCCACATTCATACACATCACAGAATAAAGGACAAAGAAACACAGAGAGCTGAGAAAGAAAGTAACATCCATGCCCGAACCGGGATTCGAACACGGAACCTACAGCTCAGGAGTCAGGAGCGCTAACCACTCAGCTATCGGTCGGCCTTGTATGTTAAAGTAATTACATAAAAAAATGAAACAAAGCTGCAACTGATATTTCTAAAACTCTTCTCTTAAAAAATTTGAAATAAAAAAAATTTACAAAAAATAAATATTCAATGAGAGGAATTCGTTGTCTTATTATAAAACTGAATTTCTTCATATTGCTCTTTAACAAGACCCACGTTAGAATTAAGAATTTCATCCCACAAAATTTAAAAATATGTAAGGAAAAATTTCGTTCTAAGAAAGCTCGTCTGAACTTTAAAGAAAATGAAAAAGGAACGGAAAGGCGAGCGCAGAGTTTTCCTTCCTTGCTGGCGAAGTTCCAGATTCGAGTGTATATATCCAACCGGACTGGTAAGGAAGGAAGTTGGGAGTGTTTGGCACGCGTGGTTGCTAGGCAACGCGCGGTTCGAGTATCATCCACTGAATGTAACATCCCATCCTTCGCTTCCTTCCGAAAAGATTCAGAAGCAATTCAGTCATTGCAACATTCGCACTGCGGGGGGACTTCCTCCCCTCTTTTTTCGTCTCTCCCTTGGATCACTGCTGTCACAGCCACTTGCCGTCAAGACCAGTGTTTTTAATAACTTCTTTCTCGCCAAATATCGCACTCGCAAGCAGTTTGGAAAGAAATGTGATTTAGAGCTTTAATTCGGGATTTATTTTTTGGCGATCTCTCTTCTTTGTAAACGAGTTTAAAGTGTAAAGAAATTTCGCTTTTTAATTAGCGGTATTTGGCAAAAAATACTGATTTAATTATTTGAGTATTATTTTTGATTTCAAAATATAGGATCTACCTGAAAGGTAAGCAGCTTTTTTCAATATTATTTTAGAAATTTATGATCGTGTGATTCATATCTTAAATAAGTATCTTTTTTCTTAAATATGTGTAAACCTTTATCTTTTTCCTTTTTTTATTTTCTATTATTAGTGTATTTAATAAAAATATTTTTCAACTATGATATTATGTTTTCATGTAAGGAAATTATTTAAAATCATGAAATTCAAGCAAAAAGTTAACACTACTTTTAAAATGATTTTAAATATGCAATTTTATATTTGAGCTGTAACAAACGGTAATCTTTAAATTATAAAATAAATCTTAATATTTATATATGTATACATATATACACGCATTTTTTTATTTTTAAAAATAAAATACATTTCTCCACAGTTTTTATAATTAAGACTAAGAAATATCACAACGTTAGATATCATTATTATGTTTGCGTTTTCCCTATTAGTTTTTAAAATAAAAAGAATTGCATTTAAAATTAAAATGAAAAGAATACTGAAAACAAAACGCATTGAAATAACTTCAAAAAGTGTAATGAGGAATTTATAAATTATTAATATATAATGAAGTTTTAAAATTCTTGTTGAAAACATACATTGAATAATTAAAAAAAAGATGAATTATAAAAACAAATTAAAATTATTTAAAAAAATTTGAAGTATGGCTCAAAACCAACTATTCTGCTTGGAAAATTTGTTTTTAGAAAGTTGATTCATATGCGCATAAAATTAAAAAATATTCATATGACATTACCATATAATTTGTTGTTGTATGGATAAACATTTACATATAATGTCTAAATTTCTCTTAATATTTTTGATTGGATATAAGTATGGAGAATAATAAAGCAATTTCTTGATTTAATGTCATTTGTATTGAAACATGAATTAAACGAAACATTACTTTGATCAAAGATTAATTCGCAGCACAATAGTAATTTTTGGTCAGTGTTACTACAAATAGAAAGATATGTTAGTAACAACATTTTTTTAATTATTGTGATGAAATTTTTTCTTTTGAGAGATTTTTAAATTAGATCAATTTCACAAGGAGAATTTCTTTTTGAAATTATTATATTTGCGAATGGAAATCTTACGAAAACAGAATTGGAAACATGTTATTTGCATGAAATTTTTTCCTAGCTTTTGATATTAATTTGAAAATGATAAAAACATTCCAAAGAGATTTTATGGAATAAAATTTTTTATTTATTTATAAGCTATTCGGTTGCGTTTATAGTTTCCAATAAAATCTTAATTTGGCTTTTTATTATTTTAAGATTTGATTTAGCTATGGATTTTAAATCTAATATTTATAGCAATCGCAAACAATGAAATAATAGATTGTTATGCAGTAATTAAAGCACACATGATAAATTATAGGATTTATTCGTTTAATTTTCTAAAAGTGATATAAAACAGAAATTAAGATTCATTTTGGCAACAAATCACATGAATTCAGGAATCTCCAAATCTTAAGCAATATTCGAAATTTGAACCCTTTTTTCTAGTAATTTTTAAACACAAATTATGAAAAAATTCACTTTTTAAACCAAAATTTTCTGGAGAATAATCTTATGTTAAAATTAATATGCAAATCTCGGCAACCATTACTAATAGTAATAATCGATGTTTAGCACAATTACTTCATATAAGTTTCCATGTGAGCAACAGAGGAGCTGTTGGGGGAATAATTACTGCCTTCTTCACACAATCTAACAGCTCGTGAGTTTGATTCTCATCTCAGGCAAAGATGTTCATCATGGTTTTAAAAGTGTGTGGATTCGAATTCAATTAGCATTCTCATACAAAAAATAATATTAGGGTGATAAAATATTCGCTGAATATTTTAATAGATTCACGTAAATTACTCAAGACTTACGAACAATATTGCTAAGATTTTTCCCAAATTATTCTAAGCTAATACTTAAATTATCTTTCAATTCTTGGGTTCAATTCCCATCTTATTCCTGAATAATTGATGAACCCATTTCATATTAACCTGTTTAATTATTTCATCATTATTATTAGGCATGGTGTGCAAAAATTATCGGTAAAAAATGAAACAAAAAAAAAACAGTGCAATTTTTGTTTTATTAAATGATTGAGTTTTACTAAAGTTTTTCTTAATAAATGAATTAAACATATAAAACAATTGAATTACATGTAAACAAATTTTATGTGAAACTTCTTCATTAAGTAGTATTAAAAGTATTAATGCAAATTTTTATTATTGAAAAATTTATTATTTCAATTCTAATTTAATCCTTGTTTGGTATTTGAATCTATGTGTTTATATCTTTAGATTTTTTATTTTAAATTCCCGCAAAATTAATCTTGTTTGATAATTTTGCAATCATCAAATCGAAGCTGAACTCTTAAAAAAAAAGAGGATTTATTCACAAACTATTTTCTTTCCTTATTATCCTCATATCTCCAAAGTTCTTAACACCATAAGAGAAATTATTTGCACAGCCCATATTAAGTTTCTATTGTCCACAGTGAAAGACGAATAAGTAGAATTAGTTATAAATATATGTTTATCCTATCAATTTATGTATTAGGAGTGGCAATATTCGTCATTAATACGATTTTAAATGTAATATTTTAGGAGGACGTTAAAGATGATATTGCATTTTTATTGATAAACTGCACTTACTATGATTATTAAAGTACGAATTGATAACTAAGTTGTCTCTCAGTTATTTACTCAATAAAACAAATACATAGCTGAATTATCTTATTTAAATTTATAAAATGATGTCAGATAAATTTCGTTGAATGGTAATTGTTCTCAAAAGTTTAGCTTTCCAATCGAACACACAAATCACCTACTTCAGATTCAGATAGTGGATGGTTTGGTTTATTTATACCTCAATCATATTTTGCTCACGAAGGCTATACTTAAACCAGGACTACAGTTTAAAGTAGATCCTGAACCATTACAAACATCTGTTTCAGAGCTGGGATGCGAACCCACGAACTACTGAACTGAAAGCCAGAACGCTAATCAATCGGTTGCCTGCGTGACTAGTGGATGAACTGTGCTCATTGGAATGAACTTTTGAAGAACTTTGCAATATGGATTTTACAATTTTTGCTCTCTGCATGCACATTTATTGAGATGAGTGCTTAGAGTTTTCCAAGTTTTCTCCCTTGCGATATACAAGCATGATCCCCAATCTTCTTGAGAGTGAAGGCCTTACAATACGTTTCTTACAATAGCCTTCGGCTGTTAAGCTGTTTTCCACCCTGGTTGATGTATTTGCAAAAGACTTATTTTAATTATTATAGACTTATTTTATTTCAATAATAATTATCGTTATTAACAATAATTATTATTGAAACCTGGACATTACGCTGTTTGAATATAAGCTTTACAAAAATGCTTAATTCTTATAAAAAAAACTACCATGAATAACATGGTAGAAAAAAATGAATTCGATGTGAATTTGTGAGCACCCGGTATGTTAAATTATAACCAAAATTATTTTTATTTTTTGAAAAATTATTGGTGAACAAGCATGATTACGTCACTTTTATTACACACAGTTCTAGCTTAAGAAGAGAAACTAATAGAAAATTATATTATTATTTTAACTATTTTTTTAACAATAATCATCTGAACAAATTTTCCATCAAGGTTTTGTAATTTTAGATCTCAGTTCCTTCTAGCTGTTGATGTTTGACTCTTCAATTCAGTAGGAAAGTATCGGGTTCGCTATTAGACGCCGTTCAAAAAACGGAAATGATTGTTTTCTGCTTCTTGCATACACATCAGTCCGTTCAATTTTCTGGAGAAATTTCGTTATTTCTTAATGGGTGACTTAAATTACGGAACAATATCTATAAAAAGTGATCAAGGAAAAAATTTATGTGAGTAATGTTCCACCCTTTACACTGACTTTTTAAAGTTGCGATTGTCATTGTGCGGGGTTATAATATACTATACAAATCATTGTTTCAGACAAATAAAGTGCTTATTAAGAAATATCAAATGTCTTCGAGATCGTGACATGTTGCCACTATCCAAACAATAGTCATAGCGTTTCGTTGAATATAATAAAGTTTTATCATCAGTCAAATGTAGTGAACTAACAACTGATTAAAATTTAATAGCTAAATATTGTGTTCTTCGTATTTATGTAATGACAGAAATAGAGATAACAAGTTTAATTTTTTATGGAAATGATTTTTTTTTCAACTTACTTTGATGGAAATGATCTCAAATTTACTTTTAAATTGCTTTTATTAAATAAAATTAACAATTTACTCATAAATTTTGAAAGCGTATTCAGAAATTATTTTTCATTAAATATTGTACTTCAGAACAAAAATTACAATCTGAATTCTAAGATGAATTTGTCAATATGCGAAAACTTACATATCTTCAAAAAGTAGGATTAAATATTATTATATTTTTGTTTAGATAAATATGATTTATTTTGATAAATGCACGAAAAAAATTAAATTATATTAAAAAAACGAATATTTTTTTACATAGTTTTTTTATTTTAAGTAATTATTTCGGTAATATTATTTTGATGTTTTTTTATGCAGGATTCAGTATTGAAAGTTCAAGTGTTAGCGTTGAGAATGCTTAGTAATATTTTTCTCAATAGTGGTATAGTAATATATATTTTTAACTCCAACTGTAATATTTTAAAATATGAAAACATAAATTTTTACAAGCCATATTAAATGAATAAATTCATTGGAATTAACGAAAAGTAAATTTTTATATAGTCATCCTATCATTATTCATAATTTTGACTATGGAAGTATAAAAAGGAGTTTATGCATATACATTATCTTAAAAGTAACTGAAATCCAATTCCAGTAAAAATTACAGTAAAAAATAATTTCCAGTAAAAATTACAAAATGTTTATATAACTCGTTACATTTTAAAATCCTATGTACCAAAATTTCTTCATATTCTGCTATGAAAAATAAAAACATTAAAAAACAATAGTTTTGTAATTGTTCTCAAATTATTTTGTGCATTTATCTTCGATTTCTTTCAGTGAAAAATGGTTTTCAATTCTATAAAGCATTCAATGTCAATCGCAAAACGATAGGGAAACAATATAGTTTTTTTGCAATAACAAATTTAATTCTTTTGCGAGAAAAGTTATGGAAGAAAATTTTACTTAAGTGTACTAAGCAGTATAAAAATTAAACTTTCATAATATATACAGAGGTACACATGTGTTAGCTTCATTGATATTTAAGATAATTTCTCATATCACTGTAAATATTTTTTAAGGGAAAATACAAATTTGCCTTTAATAATAAAGGGAATAACCAATGTACATTTTTGTAAGGAATATAGAATAGTAAAATGGACACACTGTAGCGTACCGAGGTGGCAAGGCAATTGATGAAAATTTCAATTTAATTTAATTTATTGATGAGTATAAATTCTAAATATACATAATTTTTACTATTTACATAAATTTTAATATAACTTTCAACTTTATAAACATGACATGTCTTTGACGAACGCCGCCCGTGCGTTGTCTCTCTGAGAACACTCTCCAGACAAAAAGTAAACAATAATAATATAATCTAAAGGGAGGAGCGCGCATGCGCTATACTGATCCTCGCATTTCAGCTCGTTACAACACGTAATTTTCTTTTGTAACGGAAAGATATCTAGTTTTATTAAACGGCATTGAGTGAAAAAAATATCCTAAATGAAAAATTTAAATTTTTTATAACTACATAAGAATTTTATAATACAATCGGGACATATTTATTGTTTTCAATGAATTTTAATGTAATGCATTATCATTTAACTTAAAATTCTTGAAGAAGCACATTTGTTACTGATATTGCGACATGAAATTGTGACTAATCATTATAAAAAATAGATATTGAACATTTTAGCAAGGGACATTGAACTATGAATTACATATAATTTTTCTTTGCAAATAAAAATGTATACTTATTTTTTGAATTTAATAATTTTTTATATGTGTCATGGCTTATTAAGCATTTTTTGTTATTGGAATCAAAGATTAACATTCTAAACAATAATATAATAATGAAGCCTTTTTGGCATATGGAAGTATAAAACGGCATAAAAAATATTTTTTGTAATTAAAATTTCACCAAAGTTTATTTTTGTGTGTATGTGTGCACACAAAAATAATAAGCACTAACTATCAATAAAAATAACTTTTTTACAAATAGTAAGTAATTTAGATCAGTTTTATTACGATGTGTGCAGTTTATTTTTGTGTGTATGTGTGTGTGTGTGTGTGAGAGAGAGAGAGAGAGAGAGAGATCCCACTGTCTTAAACTTAAAACAGAAATCAATTTATTAAAATAAATTATAATTATATCTTAATTCAGTATTTACTTACAGGTTACGTTTAATATTAAAACTTAAAAATACGTTGTTAATAAAAATGTATTGATTCAAGTAGTAAAAAAGTTGATAGAAACACAAAATAACTAAAATATTTATATTTCTCCTGAAATGACGTAACGCTATATTAAATTAAAATAATTTAATTAATTATTTTAGTCTTTTTTTCAAGACTGCTTTTTTTAAACCTGAAATTAGGAAATACAAATATTATGCCGTCTAGAGCGTATATAAAAGCAGTTGCAAAAACCGGTTCCAATTCATAAAAATCATCACTGAGTTGCCTTGACTTTTAAGTAAAGAGGCATCGTTACGGTAACAAGATGACCTTCAAAACAACAATCTGTACCACGATAAGTGATTTGTATGTACACCCCATAAATTCTAAGCAGATATTTGTAAGTATTATTTAATCAATTTATAAAACTCTTAGCATGGTATTAGAAAACTTAGCTACTACTGAAACAATCTTTTAAAATTTTTTTGATTGATGAATCATTTAATTTCTAGATGCTGATAAAATAATAAGTTCATAAATTTTAGGAAGAATACAAATTGTTATAAAACTAAATGTCTAAATATATCTCTTTAAGCAATGTGAAAGTTTTTTTTTTAAAGAAATTAAAAATTATGTTATAAAAGTTGTAATTTTGCTGCTATTTTATATATATTGTGTTATTTTACTAAAACTGTAATCTTTTAAGCAGCAAATGTAAAATTAATATTTTGTTATTATAATGAATTAAATTTAAAAAACGTCTTTTCAGCTTTAATAATTTAGAGCCATTAAATTATAATTTTAATAAGAGTTTTAGATCGATTTCTGATAAAATTATTTTTTTAAATTTGAATTACAATGCTCATGAGTTCAATAAGAAAACTGATAAATTTGCATACAGAGAAAACGCATTATGGTTTGTTGTCTCGAATTTTGAATAATGTTTCAAGGTATTCACGATTAAAAAATCCCACTTCGCAAAATTAAAATAATGCAATTACTGTAACGAAATATCTATGTTAAAATTGCAAATTTTAATAATTTTTTAAACTTTAATAGCTTACAAATATTTCAACAATGATTTTCGCTTGTTCCAAAATTTTATTATCTAGTTAATGCTTGAATTAAAAAGGTTAATCAGATTCTTCTGAAGTAAAGTAGCTTGATGTATAAAAATAAATCAAAATAGGAAATTTAATTTGGCACCTTTCGGCGATGTAAGAAACGCACTAATTTCTAGTGATTGAAAAAAATAGAAATGAGAGCTTTGGAAAAAATATATTGAATAATAATTTGTCCATAAATGTATTTCATGAGAAGTTTGTAATGATGTCTCAGCTATATATTCAAAACAAATTATAAGAATAAGTAAACAACCCATTTCATATTGCGAAATATTGCACATTGAGAGAAAGGCAACAAAAAGCTTCAAAGAAGCATTTTCTTGGATCGTATTGATACACGATATAGCCAGGTTCCCTGCCTCAAACAAAATCGGATTGAAAGCAATTCATTTTTTCTTACCATTGCTAGGAAAAGGCATAGTGTTATGCATTTCTTGTTGCTAGGAAAAACCAAAAACAGTTCTGATAAGTATTTTTGTATCAATGGATGAAATTAAGCTGTCTGCATTGAACTCAGTAAGAAATATTAGGAGAAATTTCCTTTATAATGTAAAGGAAAGTTCTTATTTATGATGCGGTAAATATTTGATTTTAAATAGAAATCACATAAAAATTTATGTTTATGTTCTCCAATAAAGAAATTTTGTTTTTTACGACATTTTCAATCAAGTTTAAGTTACTTTTTAATACGTTTACGTAATTTAATTATACTTCTTCTTTACCCCAAAGTTCAAAATATTTACCTTTATGTTATATATTTAAAATATCAGGATCTCAGAAAAGTGGCAGGGTATTGATAAACTCCACACCGGAAAAAAATTTCCGTCTTAATTTTAAGAAGATTTTGGCTCTGTCTATAGCACTAGCTTCGGAAAATTGCAAACGAATAGTAATTACAAGTGACTGCAATAATTATGACGATAAAATGTTGAGGTCTAACGAAGCAAGTACAAAGAAATTAGCGATATTAATTCAGAATTGCAACTCACCTTACATGTAATTTCGAGCTGTGTGAAAATCTTTGAAATCAATAATATTAACTATGTTACACGGATTTCACACACAAGACACAGTTATTTAATAAGAAATCAAAGATCTCCTTCATAAAAGTTGAGTAACAATCAATTACAAACTATGAACAATTAAGTTACAAACTAAAACGTTCACATGGGATTAAATACCATGGAATTCTAAATAACTGTAAACCAAATTAAAAATCTATGGCCTTAATATAGTTCATGAAATTGCAGTGATTATAAATTATTAGTGGTAGCCCTTCGCAACCCTAAGGCACAAGTCTGAGGTTTGATGCTTAGGCCGAGCCATGTCAATGCTGCCTTTCATTCCTCCAGTGGGTTTATAAAACTGAATACCAAGCATGCTTGGGAGCAAGCTCTGGGGGTTTCACGTTGATAAAAACCTAATCGGGATACATGCTTCACACCCCAGAGATCTTCAATCAAGAAAAGATATGGGGGCTGAAACCTACAGTGCCCATATATGTGTTGTCGTTTGTTTCAGTTTAGATTATAAATTATAATTAAGAGGTAAACACAATAAATCCTTTTCTTTTAATAAGTTCAGTTACATTTAATAAAAATAAATAGTATCCAAGAAATTATACTAGTATTTTTGAGTATAGTGTATCCGTATAATAAGAATTATTTTAACACATTATTCGAGTACATTTAATTCTATATTTTGAAATTGATCTTAGAAGTACATCGATATACATTCTTAAGTACTTACGGAATATCTACAGAACATTTACTAATGATTTAAAAAAAGGTGTTTTAAATTACGTTTTATTGGAGTTTTACAAATCTATCTTTATAGAATTAATAAAATAACTATCGGTCTCATTAGAATCAATACCTATAGAATCAGTATTGAAGAATATCTAGTAGGATGAAATACGAATAATTTATTTTTGAAAATATTTCACAACGGAAATCAAAAGTATTCCTTAGATAGAAAGCAATAAAATGTATATGAGGTTAGGTACTTTAATTTTCTTAAAATGATATAATTTCAAAGTAGAACTAGATTAAATCTTCAGGTAAGAAAGGAAATTGGAATAAAATAAAAATACTCTTTGAATTTATTCAAATTCTTTAATGAATTCTATGAAATACCTTTTTGGTCATATATTTTTTTATTATGGTAAGAAGCATTTTATTTGAAAAGGATTGTACTTACTCCTAATATTTGAAAATTACATATTGATAGAAATAGCCATTGCAATTGATAGTTGTTAAAAATAAAGTTTAAAAATATTTTTTTTATATAATTCAAAAAATAATTTTTAATTTATTCCTTACTTGTAAGTTTTCTTTAAAAACTCGAAAATTATTTTTTTTGCAGAAGTTAATCGAAACTAAAATAACATGATAATAAAAAACCGTTTCTTCTTAGTTAATGACTTTAATTTTCTATTCAAAAGGATATCAAACGAAAAATGACAGATCTTGATTATACTGTCCGAGTTATGAAAAAAGAAGATGTTCCTCAAGCTTTGGACATATGGCGGGAGACCGAACTGCAAGAAGGAACACAATGTGTCTACACATGGATGGCAGTTGATCCCGAAGCGTTTCATGTCGCAGTTACAGCTACGGGTAAATAAATATTAACTATATCTGCATGTAATTTTGATTCAATTTTGAACTTCAATAAATCTCTTCCTCTGCACAGACAAATGAAATAGTTAGATAATCCTAAATATAAATTTTGATATAATCTCAAAACTCTGAAAAAAATTGACAAAATAAAAATAAAATTTTTTAAAAGAAAATTGTTTTTTAAAGACACAAAATTCGAAGGAGTATGATATATAACCGTTTTCTCAAGCTTCGTATCGTCTTTTAATCTAAAGGAAATTATTCCACATAAACTATCACCTATAAATTTAAAAAGTATGAATATAAAGTTATCTTTGATATTATAAATTTTTATATTATTAAAAATAAATATCAATTAAAGAGTTTCCTCTTAAATCAATATTTAATATAAACTTAAACTCAACTTATTTCATTTAAGCTATATCACAAAAAAAACTAATATTACTTTTTTATGTCAGAAAAATTTAAAATATTAATATTCTAATTTCAAGAGTTATGAAAAATTTCACTAATTAATTAATTACGTTTAATGTGAATTTACTTTGCATTTTATCGACTCTTCTTAAACATTCAAAACAAAACAAAAATAAAACTTTTTAAGTTGGCCAAATATTATATGTTATTAATTTAACTTTATTTATGGAAAAAAACCAAAAGGATTGAATGTTTTTAAAAATAAGTCATGGATTTTAATTTATTTAAGTGAAAAATAATGAATTTTTCTTTCATTAAAATCCTGTTTGAAATATCTGGAAAACGTCCATAAATAAAAAAGCTGAAACTAATTCCTAATTTCAAATAAAATTACAAAAAAAAGTTATAACCTTAAAGATAACTGCTGTTAAAATGATTATTAATACTAAATTTTGTAATACAAGCATAATTTAAATAAATAAATACTTCATCATATTTAAAGTATATAAATTATTTAGTATGAAAATTATTTAGAACAATATTGACTCAAGAAACCATATAAGAGAACGAAATTCAGAGTTCTCTTATCAAGTTTCATTTTTAATTTTTATTTTCGGTCCAAATTGTAACATTTTCGGAACATTATTTAAATTTTCTCTTTCGGAATTTGTTATGACAGTCATAAAAGCATTCACAGCTCTGGGAAAACTAATAAAATGCTGATGCGAAAAATAACTTACAATAACATTTCCCACAGCTCATTGAAATACAACACAATCTATCGTTATTCAAGCAATCAAAACGACATATGAACGGTTCCAGTTAAACAATTGACTTCCTCTCTCATGTTCTTTCTCCAAATAACTCATTTGGCTGAATGTTCCTTCTTTGATGGCGCATCTTCTACAACAAGCATAATTACAACCACTCATTTAAACCACCTGCTGGGATAAATGAGTTTATGCAGGTGGGCGGACAAAGAACAAATTTGTTGCTTAATTGATTCAGTTTCTGTTGCCCAATTTTATATCCATCATTTCAGCAAATTTTAATGACCTTAAGTCAGTATCAGTAAATTGTAATGACCTCAAGAATTACTCATCGCAATCAAATAATGTGCGTTGCATTATGAATATCAAGCAGTATTTTCAAATAATTAATTACTCGAATTACTAATGCATACATATTTGAGCAAGTTTTAAAATTAAATGCCTTATTTAAAAGAAACAATTATTTTTAATACGATCAACATACGTTTTATTTCTTTTCCTTGTTGTCTCTTACGCAAAAACAGTCGTTTGATAATAAGTCAGAATTTTCTATAAAAGTTTTGAGCGCTAGTTGACATTGACATATTTCCAACCATCAAGATTATTTCGATTGAAATTAAGGAATATCAATTATACAGCTTTTAAAAATGTTGTACAATAGTTATTAATAATGATATTAATTAAATTAACTTATCAAAAAGTTCCAGGAAAAAATTAACATTTTCCTAAAAGTGAGCTTGTAAAGTATTTTATACTTTTTTTGATGATTTAAGAAAAATCATTTATTTTTCAGAGACATTTAATAGATGCTTTTAAATAAGTGCTTATAAGTGGTTGTAAATCAACTTCTATGAATTATATAAATTTTTGAGAATATTTATTTAAGAATCAAAAATGTGATTTCGTAATGAACTCATTGTTATATAGTTAAAAATAAGCATTGAGGATGAGAAGGAGCATAATTTTAAATTTCAAAGTAAACTATTAACGATACTTTTTTACATAGTTTTTAATGGAAAAAGTTATAAAATTCTGGACTGTATATTCTTTTGTTCAATTTTTAAAAACTGTCGTGAATATTATATGTACATAATTATATAAATGTATTATAAATAACTGTTTATATGAAGAAATTTTATAAAATATAAACTGTTATAAAGACTTTAAAAAATTCATTTTGTAACTTATTTATACAGCAGATTTCTACAGAAATATGTTAGTCATGTTTATCAATTCATTTTGGGGATGTTTGTCTTTGGAGATATATTGTTAGTAAATAGGATAATATTTTAGCAAAATTTTTTTAGTAGATAAGAAATTGATAATTCAAATCCACAAAAAATAATTAACTTTCTAATTTTAGGTTTGTGTACGAAGTTAACTTCAAAATTATTTCATTTGTTTTGGATTCATCAAAAAATGAAAATGATTTCAGCAGAAAATATAATTCACAATTTTTCATTTAAATCAATTAATTTAAATAAATTATTTAAATGAAAAGCTTGTTTAAAATATTATCAATTAATAATAATTTTTTTTAAACTCTTATATACTTTTTATTTAAGCTACAATTTCCAAACTTATATGTTTAAAGATTAATCAAAATTTAAAATTTCATTAGCTAACTCAAGCAATTACAAAATGTTGCCAACAATTTTAATAATTAATAAAGTTTTGTAATAAATGCTTGTAGTAAATTTGTACACTTGATTTAATGTCTTGAAAATAATTTCCAAGTAGTTCACAATTAGTTCTTAACTATATAAAGTAATCTGGTATAAGTCAAAATTTGTAAAGAAGTATTTTATAAGAGAAATACTCTTTTGTAATTATTAAGTAACAAATTTAATTTAAGTTGTATTTTTAACTTAATTTAATGTAACACTTCTAAATTTTATAAATTAATGTAACTTGATTTACTCCTATATGTTGTAGTTCAATTATTATAACTTTTTTAAAGTACGACAGAAAAATATTGTATGTGATTTTTTAAAATTCTGTAAAAAATGTCATTTTTATTATATGCATAAAAATGTACACAAAGTTATTTTTGTTCGGTTAGCTTATTTGCATTGTTTTTATTTACAAATGTTCGTTATTATTGGGTGATATAACATAGATATATTCCAAAACAGTAGCATTTTTACGTAAACACATGTTTTTTTTGGGTATATAGTGCCATCTTAATGCGACGATATAAGTAATCATTACTGTACTATCTTTAGTATTTGAACACATTTTAATTCCTTTCTTTCATATTTTTTTTAAATGATTCTAATTCTGTTAAAATTAATTATGAAATTATTCAGTAAAAATAAAAAAGCAATAAATTCGTATTAAAAAGTTTTTAATACAATAAGGTTTCAGTATAAGGTTTTCTATCGATATTTGAATTAAAAATTCAAAAAGAATATTGCAGATGCTTAAGAAAAGAGATCGAAATCTTCAGAAACATTTAATAAATTAGCGAAGCTTTGTCAGATTATGTATTTTATATGAGCTTAAGTAGTATTTATTACTTGTTTAATGCTTGAAATGTGACCTCTGTAAGTTATCCTGTCAACCCGTTTCTGTCAATTTGTTGGGATGAATGGTTTGGTTTGTTTGTCGCTCAACGGTCATTTTTTGCACACGAGGGCTAATTAGACCGGGTCTTACGGTTTAAAGTGGATTCCGAACCACTACAAACATCCATGCCCAAGGTGGGATTCGAACCCACGAACTGTTGAACCGAAGGCAAGAGCGCTAACCATTCGGCTGCCAGCTCGGCTGTTGGGATGAATGGTTTGTTAACTTAGAATTACAGTCTGTTTCGTTACAATTAGAATTGGCTTACATCGTAAATATTGTAAAGTATGATTAAATCTCAGTGTTTTAAATAACTTAATATCTTTTTTGCGATAGTTTATGATTATATCCCCATCACTTAAAAATGCTTGAAATGTATGTACTGAATATTCTAACGGTACAAACGCACTTGTAGTTCGTAAAAAGATGAATGCATTTTGCAATAAAATTACATCTTACTTTCAAATTTATATGACAAATATAAATATATTTGTATGACATGTTCTGTTTGCATCTTTATAGGTATTTTGGTCATATGGGGATACTATGAATAATCATGAGCTATAATAAAATTTGACATTTTAATTTTATGTTTTATCTTGTTCGTTATTATTTAAAAATCTGTGATTTCTTTTAGAAAAGTAATAAAATCATCCAAATGAAGTCTATTCTCTTATAACGGCTATTAACGTAACAAAAGGAAAATTTTGTCCACATAATGCGTGTCTATTTTTTTTATCAAATGATTTGTAAATATGTTCTCTTCATATTGATTTATATAATACATGTGAAAGCCTTCGAAATAGAAGGATTTGAAAAATTTCTTTTGAAAATTAGAACAATGCTATTTCTTCTCAATCATGTAAAAAAAAAAAAAAAAAAAAAAAAAAAAAACTTTGTATGCCATCGTTAAGGCTCTGAACTGATGAAAACCATTAAAATTTGGTACGTTTTTGATGCCAACAATTTCAAAAGTCATGTTCTGTAAGAGGAAAGTTTTTAAAAAACATTTCCATCAAATATGTGGAGAATGTCATTATTTTTGTTAAACATTGAGCCAAGATAGATAAATTCATCAACTGTTTCAAATTTATAATTAAGAATGAGTAGGTGAGTTTGGGTAAATTGGGTTCTAGTTACAGAGAAATATTTAGTTTTTTAACTTGATTAACAACAAGCCCTGATGGTCTGGCCTCCCTCTCAATAGCCTCAAAGGCTTCTATTAAGTATTTTTTACTTCTGGCTACCAGTGCAATGTCGTCTGCAAACGCCAACACTTGAACAGATTTTCCGAAGATACTGTTCCTGGTATTGATACCAGATTTCCTGATGACTCTTTCAAAAACGATTTTAAACAAAAGGCAAGAAAGAGTATCCCCCTGTCTTACTCCCTTATCAACAAGAAAGTTTCTAGAGAGTTGTCCCTGGATCAGGACCCTACAGGAAGTCGAATTAAGGGTCATTTTTAGCAAATTAACTAACTTTAATGGAATACCAAAAAGAAGCATAGCCTTAAATAATTCATTGCGGTCTAAAGAATCGTATGCCGCCTTGTAGTCAATGAACAAAATATGTAAATCAATATCAAATTCATGACACTTCTCCATAATTTGTCTAAGACCAAATATATGGTCCACTGTGGATTTGCCAGAATTCCCACTGATAGTCGCTCACAATATTATCCACATACGGGACTAGTCTTTTGTACAATGTTTTGAAAAGAACTTTGTAGCAAATGCACAATAAGCTCATTCCTCTATAGTTTTCACATACTAAAGGATTGTCCTTTTTGAAAATCGGACAAAGCAAGCTTGTAAGCTAATCCTCTGGCATCTTCTTGAATGACCATACATACTGGATAATTCCATGTAAGAGCTCTAACACCTTTTGCCCTCCTTTTTTTACAAGTTCGGCTTGTATGTGATCTATTCCAGGCGCTTTATTGTTTATCAGCTCTTTTTTAGCAAGCAATGCTTCCTGAATAGTTGGAAGATGCAGCTCCAAAGGTCCATCTATGATTTCCTCCTGTGTAATCACAGGAGCAACAGTATAATCACTAATCTTTAGCAGGTCTTCAAAATGCTCAACCCATCTCTTCAAAATTTGAGAGCATTCACTAAGGAAAACACCAGCCTTATTTCTACGAAAGTTGATTTTAGGTTAAAAGTCTCTTCGACAATAAGTGACTTTTTTAAAGAATGCACAGCATTCATTGGTCTTCTTGAGGTGTTCCACATCCTTCAATCTATCTTCCTCAAACGCCCTTTTCTTAGCCCTGAAAACCTTCTTCTCATATCTTCGTGCCTTATGGTACTCCTCCAACAAACCTCTAGTACCATACTGGAAAGATCTTTTATATGCAATAAGTTTTTGCTCAGTTGCTGCTAAAATCCATAATTAGATGTTTCAACCTATTATTAACTAAGAAACCATTTTTCTCTATGTGCTTTTTGTCGTGGCAGCTGTAAAACAATAGATGAGTTCTATTGTCTAGTGAACTCTGCCCAGTTCACCTCATCTCCTGGACCACAGCAACATCCACCTTGTAACTATCGAGTTGCTGTATAAGCTCCTGCAGGATCTAGCACGATAGAGAGAACGCACATTCCAAGAGCCAAAATTCAAATCCTTATACCTTTCCGAGTTCACATACGAGTTAGGCACCGGTCAATTTCCTGTTCAGACTTAGAAACCGAAGGTTTTTTCCGGGGTGAAGGGTTTAACCTCACGCCCAACCCCCAACCTGGAGGATCAGTCCCCTGATATAATCCCCAGGGGCAGGGCACCCGGCTATCCCCAAACATTGGGCACCTATTTTTGTCACCTTCTACGACACGCGTATGCTACGTTGGGACTTTTCTTACCCCTGGTCACCACACGGGGCTTAATTAGAGAACTACGAAGGTGAAAGTATGATTTTGCTCTAAGACTCATTCGATAGATGGCACCACCAGAGGATCCACTCCTTCAATTTTGATTTTGATCTGGAGGAGGAAATTTTATCCAAACTATTACATTCATGGTAACTGCTCAACGACCGACCACAGGACTTTCGATTCCACAGATTTAACGAGCACGTATGTCACATGTACTTTGTGGTTCTTTGGCGGCATTGGGATTCGAACCCAGCACTTCTGGACGGAAGGCCGATGCCCTAATCACTTATAGAGTCCATATTGTTAATATTTTATTCTATTCTATTTCTTAAGTGAAATATATTTTTAAGTGAAATATAATATAAGTGAAATATAAGTGAAAAATAAGAATATTAAAAATCTATTTTTAAGTAAAATATTTTTAAGTAATTTTTAAGTGAAATATTGAAATATAAGTGAAATATAGTAAGTGATTATTGAGAAATAGAAAAATCCTAAATTTTCTCACCAATTTCCGTAGCCAATGCTTAAAAACAAGAGTTATTGGATCGATACCAAATGTTTAAAGACAGTTCTGAGCTATTACAACTCTTCTATAGTAAAAGTCAAACATTTGAACTGTGGGCCAAAGTCCTTTAACTGAAAGAGATAAAATACAAATATCTTTTATTTAATGATAAAATTATTTTACTGAAATGTAATTACAAATTATGGAAAATTAAAAATAAAAGATTAATAAAATGTAATTAAAAAGTGTAGTTTTTTTAAATGACATTATTTTTAAATTAAAAAAAAACTGTCTTGAAAAAATGAAATTAAGAATCAAAACCATTTTTTTGTTAAATTTATTAGTTATTTGATTCAGGTACTATTTCTATATAGATATGTTAATAATAATAAATATTTTTTTATTTACCAATGTTAAAATAATAAAAAGTTAAGGAATTCATTTCAAAAGTTTTGACTAACAAAATATTTCAGCAACATCAATTGAATAATTTAGTTCATTCATAAAATTACTAAGTCTTAAAACTTCTGATTAGAAATAATAATTAATACTATAATAAAATAACTATAGATAAGTTTTCAAATACCAATACATTTTTAGAAGCATTTTTATCAATATTTTCAAATCTACATTGTTCTTTAAGATTTATATTATTTGAAAATTAATAGAATTCTAGTAATGAACTCCCTAAGTTTAATACAAACTTGATATTTTGATAATAATCCCATCAAGATAAACACCTTTAAAACATACCAGATATTTTATATAAATTAAAATAAGCCAACAATTAATGAAATATTACAATAATTTTAGCTTCTCAAATATTGCTTTAAAGTTATTATAACTTGTATGCGTGAAATTGTTTTTTTTTATTGGTAAAAAATTACACAACTATATAGCATCTCGAAACTTAAAAACTGTGACTACCGACTGGATTTATGAATGACTATTATTATAATTTCGTCTTTTTAAACAATGATCTCTCTTTTTCAAGAAAAAGAAAGTCTTCTAAAATTGAAAAAAGCATTGCCAAACACGCCAAATTCAGTCCATTCTCCTCTACACGAAGCGTTAAATCACGAAAGGGAGATAAAACATCTCAAACATCATTTGCTTGAAAGAAACGTCGCCATGCAAAAATGTGGAGGATTATCAAGTGGCTACTTAAGGGATAAACGGTTCATAATGAGGAAGCCATTATGATCCGCTGTGCAGTTTCCTTTTATGAACACTTAAGCCTATTGTGTGGAGGAGTTAAGGATTCAAAAGCGGCTCTTGACGCAAACTTCTCTTTTCCTGTCGCGCGAGCAAAAAGTTTGTGTTGTATTATTGTTATTTTTTTTACCAAGCATTCGCATTGAAGAATGTCTCTGAACTTTTTAACAGTTTTCAAGCATCCACAATCACTGGCAGTTCGCTTACGTTTTTCAATTCAAAGGAAGCAGTTTAGGTTAAATAGATTTTTAACAAAAACTTTTTCATTTAAGCTTGAAATAGTTTTGATATGTATAATTCAAAAATTTTTGTTTCCATTTTAGTCATCATAATCAATATAAAATCATTAAGATTCGGATAAAATGCAAGATAATTTAATTAAAACAAAATTTTTAATGTTGGCTTAAGCAAGGCTTTAATCTAAAGATTTAAGAGATTTTTTTTCAAATATTGCAATTATTAATATTAGAAATTCTATTAATTAAAAAAATTTTAAATCATCCTTGCTGATTTAAACTAGTCATAAAAATGTTTCGTCTGGTCTTTTTCATTTTATTTTTTCTTCTGTTTTATTGTCAATGTATTAATGTTATGAAGACATGGAAAACGGTTCTCAAGTGATGCTTTGGTCTTCATATAAGAAATCGTTTAATTAACAAAATAAACTTCCACAATATTCTCAGACATTCCATGGTGAACTTCGTTTTCTTTGCTGCTGCTCGAAGAATTAGAAGATAGACAGCAAATTTGCTGACAAGTCGGATTTACGACAACGTATCAATACGATAAGGTTTACATGAAACGTTATATGACATCATGGATATATTTTAAACCCATGAGAAATTGTAATAAAATGACATAATTACGATCTCAACTGGGACGAATGAAACAACTAATTCATGGTTAATAATATCATCTATTTCAAATGCTGGCATCCAAAGAGAGCATGAAATGAATAACCAATGCCGAATTCATTTCGTTTATTTGAAATCATTTACTTTATTTGTGTGTGTAAAATCAAGAACTACAGTTAAAAGAACTCGTATTATTTCTTATGAGACTGAATATTATATATTAGTGTTATTAAAGCTATTAAATTTTAGTAAAATATATGGCTATAGTAATCTCTCGGAAAAAATTTCTCAGCGCACTTGTGAATAAAAAATATTTGGTAACATCTTGTCTGATTTTGTTTAAATGTCTTTCAATAAAATAGGAATTATTCAAGCGGTTTATTTTTAAAGAGCTAAAATAAAATCTTTAATGCGAAAGTAATAATGATGTAATGGCAGAGACCAATACTGTGTTTGTTTGATTTATATATATATATATATATATATATATATATATATATATATATATATATATATATATATATATATATATATAT
>JAJQOW010001388.1:0-51349 GCA_037975125.1 Latrodectus hesperus | reverse complement strand
ATCCATTCGCTTAGCTTTTTACTGCTTAATTTGTGGTTTATAATTGGACTACATTACAAAATACTGTAATGGTAAAAAAAAAAAAAAAAAAAACTAAAAAAATAATAAAATAAAAAACATTGTATGAGAACCGTGTCATTGACTTGCGCGGAAATTAAACCATCAACGCTAAATGCGTGTTGGAAACCTTTTTACCTCAAATGGTTCAAGCATTACAAGATGATTCTACAATTTCATTCCAAGTTACAGAAATAGAAAACATAGCTTCTCGTTTAAGCGATGAAGAAATTGCAGTAAGCCCTCAGGATGTAAGAGAACTAGTACTCTGGGAAAGAACTTTAGATGAGGAAGAACTGATGGAATTAATTGATTAACCAACCTCTCTCTCTCTCTCTCTCTCTCAAATCATTGGTAAACGAAAATAAGGAAAACGAATGGGTGCCAAATCTCGATTTACAAGATGTGGAAAAAGGGCTAAATTTGGCCAAAGAATTAGAACTTCATTTCATTCTAACTGACCATTCAACGGTGTGCAGCGCAAAGTTTAAAAGAGAATTAAGAAATTGCTTAGTCCCTATAGAGATATTTTCAATTTTTAGTTCGATTTTAGTGGAGTGAGGAAAAAAAAGGTACAATCGAAAACCAATGTGAAGATGAACCAAGTGAGGAAGACATTTTGCCCATTAAAAGAAGGTGAGTTAGTCGACTCATATCTGACAGCAAGGATGAGTGTTGAAAGATAACATAATTTTACAAAAGTCTTTCTTGTTTTTGTATGAAATCAGTTTTTTAGTTTAGTTTTTGTTTCATTTTTTTATCATCTCGTTATATGAACTCTTCAATTCAATAAAAATAATTTATAATTTATCTTGTCTTTTGTATTTATTGGTCTCCATATAACGCAATACGAATGATATGATTTGTACTAATTCTGAGTTTTTTTATAGCGTGGTTTCTATAATACGCGGTAGACGGTTTCCATAGAACGCGCTACGAATTAGCCTGGCTTGTACGGTTAAATCCGAGTTTCTTATAGCGCGATTTCCATATAACGCGGTACGCACTCATCGCGTTATAGGAGGGTTGACTGTAGATGATTGTCACAAACGTCAGGAGGATGAATATAAATCTAGTCATGTTGCCTATATGGATAGATACAAACTAAGATTTCCGAAGAAGAGTTATTTTATAAAGCAGTATTTTGTCGTTGATCATGTTTTGTGTGAATATATATATATAAAAATAAATCCACAACTTATAATGTAAGAGGTTCATATGATATATATCCTCCCTACAATTGGTCTGTCTAAAAATTTAAAAATCATAAATGTGTTAAATCCAGAAAAGCAATGTAATTTTGAACAAGAAATTTCCATAAATAAATATTTCTAACAGCTGTAAAATTATTTGAGATTAACTTCGTGATAAAACAATCTGAAGTAAGGAAAGGCTTTCTTATCCCAAATGTCAGAGCAAATTATTTTCATTGTACAATCGAATGAAGTTATCAGTTTGAAGTAAAAATAGAAAGGATGTTTCAATTCAGTTTTTAAAAGAAACAGAATTCAAATTCTGCAATCAAGAGAATGAAGTACCTCTGATATGATGCCTCTGTGAAACAACTGTTGATTGTAACCACTGGCCTCAATCCTCAATGTACAAATAAGATGATTAAAAAAATTAAAATTTATTTTATAAAAATTAACATTTTTATAAAATTTTAGAAAATTTATTAATTTTATGAAATTTTAAAGATTGAAGAAATCTGTGGGATTCAAAAGATAGAACTTATTTTGACAAATATAAAAAATATTTTATTTTAGGAAATAAGTCATATGTTTCACAAAACATTTGAAAAATCTGAGATGAGTTATAATTTGTATTAATACTGATTTTTTTTATGTGAAGGAAATAAATTGCAATTCAAAATCTTATTTTTTTATATTTAATATATCTTTAAATTAATTTAGATAAAATACACAGAAAAACATATTCTGCATTTAAATATACTGTATTTAATATTATTGAAAACATTGGTTCTCTTTTGTTTAATGCATATAACTAAAACAGTAATTTTGCTACATATTTTATATTGTTGAGGTTGCTTAGGCGTAATAGATTTTTAATTAAATAAATTCAATATTAAATTTAAAAAAATTTGCAATTAAAGTAATATTTGTTAACAATTCATGTATATATTGCTGAGCCAAATTAAGTTTAAATATAAAGATACAATGAAGTAAAAATTATTTATTTAATTGAAGATTAAGGTCTTAGAAAGCATTTATTAAAGTCAGTATGTGTAACTAACATTTATTTTTGATTACACAGATAAAAGTATAGGATATATATAGTAAAAATTAATTACCATATTGCAGAATTAGTTTAGATTTTTAAGCATTCACACACACACACAGGAATGCATTATTATATTTTTTGTTTTACATAAAATAATTTGCATGAAAAATATTTTAATACTATTTGAATTGTGTTGATAATTTGCTTGCCATTTATATAAAGACTTATAGTTATTTTTATTTAAAGATTTATACTTATAAAAAATTATCGAAATATTTATTTTAAAAATATAATTATATTATATTCAAAACAGAGTGATGTAATTCAATGAGTTCAATTAAATTCAGATTATGAAATATTCACTAGTTTTGTTATAAATAATGATAATTTTCAATATTTTAAATATATAATCAAAACATAAAAAAAAAATGTCAGGAAATAACACACTCTGATGGTTTGTTTGTTTGTCGCTCGACGGTCATTTTTTGCACACGAGGGCTAATTAGACCGGGACTTACGGCTTAAAGTGGAATCCGAACCACTACAAACATCCATGTCCAAAGTGGGATTCGAACCCACGAACTGTTGAACCGAAGGCAAGAGCGCTAACCATTCGGCTGCCAGCTCGGCTAACACACTCTGAATTTCAATATAAATGTATATATGTATGTATGTATATATAATGAGATGTCTCGGTAAATAAACAGTCAAAATTTCACAAAACTGATACTGACCATCAGTCAAAATGTATTTAAATAATTCAATATGATGTAAATAGTTTCATTGGCTCAATTGAACAATGTCACCACATAGTCACACATGACATGACGTCATTATTTCTTCTCTGTGAATTCACGAAGAATTCTCCGAGCACCGAATTCTTCGAATTTCAACGGAGAATTCTCCAGTAGTTTGCGCCGAGAGATCTCTGCCATTAGCAAACGATGCTACACTTTACTCATCTGAACGGGAAACTACTGAGCCACTGGATCTCACCCCTGAAAGTACAGGAGTTACATTCCAATCATGATGATCGAAAAGTAACCAATGGAAGAAACGGGCGTAGGCTGTACACACAAATAAAAAGGAATGTATTCCGATCTCAAAGGAAGAAGGAAGAAGAAAAAAGACATTTCAAGACAGCAGTGCAAAGATGTTGATTGACACTACAGAGATAAAGATTCGGATTTAGACAACAGTGGAAAGGTAATGCTAGAGATTCAAGTGATGGAGTCTCAAAGAGGAAGACAGAAGTAAAGAAATACTGAAACAGAGAAGTGAGAAAAGAAGTAACTCCCGAAGTGTTATGAGTTCAATATTAACGAGAGAAAGTGTATCAGGGAATATATTCTTTGATACACCTATATAACGAAGAACAGATGAACGTTACGATTTACCAATACTCGAAAAAACACAGGTAACTTGGATACTAGATTCTCATGGCTGACTTATTATCTCCTCTTTCTTTAAGCTAGTCTCAAGTTTGTTTCTAAGTATATTTTAAAAAAATATATGTTCAAGACAACGATTAATAATTGGATTATTTTAAATGTATATTAATGCATTAAATTGTAGAATAAACATGATCGATTAAGCTTTATTTTGTTGTTACGAATGAATTCGGGCTTCCAAATTTATTTTTAAATCTATACGTTAGCTTTTTTGGTATCCTCTTTTGTAGGGTTTCACTACACTATTCATTATAATTCACACCTTACTTGATCTAAAAGAAAATTAAATTTGCGCTATACTTTTCATTAATCCCTCAAATTTCTGGAACATATGAAAAATTATTATATTCATTAATTATTAGTCTTAGCTACTTATAAATTTATGCAGATATTTAAAAACATTTCACAAAAACGACAGCATCCCAGATTGATGCAAGTTTGGAAACAAAAAGATTTTATTTATTGTAATGAGAAAAGACACATTGTTGAGTGAAAAAAATTAATCATCTATGTTATTGCAAAAATTCAATGTTTCTTAAAACAAAGTATTAATATGGACCTTGAATACTACTTTTTATGTTTAAGGATAAAATATACAGTTTTGAAGTACAAACGTCAAATATATCATTGAAATTAACAAATAAATTTCATTATTCTCTTAAATTTTGTAAATTAGTATTCACAACGCAGAGATGTTAAGGAAATTTAATTATTCGAAAATTCATTTTTTTAATGTTCACAGTTCCGTATTATAACGTGAAATTATTGAAATAACAAGAGATATAAATAAAAAATATACATAATCGCAGCAGCAATATGTAGATGGAATTCTTAACAAATAGGATAAAATATTCCCCTTTCTATTATTTAATTATATCTATAACTCCTTAACACACTGCTGGACAATTGCTAAGGACGGATAACATTATCATCTATAGCAACCACAAAATGAAAGGAAGCAAAATGTGGAAAATTATAATAAGTGATATAGTAAGAAGAAGTATGCGTATGCAATTTTTTTCCACGTCTGTTCATCACGTGATAGCGTTCATAAGAGCTTTAAATGTTTTGACGCGTGTGGACAGTTGTTGTTTCAAGTCAAAGTTTTACAGGAAAGATTTAATAGACGAACTTGAAATTTTTGGCATGTCTTCCCGACATCACTTAGATGATTTTATGCATGGCCGAATTATTGGAAAGATTTAAGAAGGGCAAAAAATAACAGATGTTGCCAGGGAATTCGACATCACTCACAGCGTTTTTTCACGGCTGTGGAAGTCATTTACAACTACTGGAATGTGTAGTAGGCGGCACGGGGGAGGTCGTGTTAGAAGTTGACGCCTGCAGAAGACAGATATATCGCCCTATCAGCAAAAAAGAACAGGCGCACCACAGCTCAGCAGGTGGCAAATCAGTTTCTCGCTGCATCAGGAAAGCAGATCTCCCGAAAAACTGTTGCCAGCCGTTTGATGGGAGGAGGACTATACGCCCGCAGACCTGTTGTGTGTGTCCCATTGACCAGACAGCACCGTACTGCCTGTTTGCAATGGTGTCGTGAGCATCGCAATTGGACTGAACAGGACTGGGCATGCGTACTATTCTCAGATGAGAGTAGGTTCAGTCTGTCATCGGATGGTAGACGCCAACTGATCTGGCGTGAGAGTGGCACTGCTTATCGTCCAGAAAATATCCAAGAAAGGGACCGATAACCGACATGCAGTGTCATGGTGTGGGCCGGCATCATGATCAATGGCCGCACGCCCCTACATCTGGTTACGAATGGGACTATGACGGGCCAATGATACATTAATGAAGTTCTACTTCCTCATGTTCGTCTTTTCTGTGGTGCTGTCGGTGATAAATTTGTTTTTATGGACAACAACGCAACATGTCATCGAACACTCGCTGTTCAGGATTGTCTAGACAGCGAGGGTATTCAACGCCTCGTATGGCCATCACGTTCTCCAGATCTAAACCCCATTGAAAATGTGTGGAATGCTTTGGGGAGACAAGTTGCTGGTCGAAACTATCCTCCGTGCACTCCCAGAGGAATGGGATAAAGTGCCTCAACAGCTGTTGGATAATGTTGTGCAAAGTATGATACGACGTGAGGAATGTTGCATCACACTCCACGGTGGACATATCCCGTACTGATACCTTTCTTCAAGGTGCCTGCTGACTTTTAGATGCATTGTTCCATTTTTCCGAATGCAGCATCAAATGAAAATTTTTTCTTTCAGATGTTTCACAGCTTTTGTACTTTCCAGAACAATAAATATTCTTTATTCTAATGTCTGAACAGTGGGGCAACTATATTTCATCCTACTAGGCCTCATGTGTCTCGCTTAATGTTATGCTACATTGCAATTTGTGATCCGTCCCTAGCAATTGTCCAGCAGTGTAATAATCATTTCATTATGTGGACATAAATTTATTTTCACAAATCTTAGCTAGTATTTAAAATGTGAGCATATTTGTAAAAAATTATAATTTTCTGATATACAATTTTAGAATTATATTTAATATACTATAAAATTAATTACAAAATTCAAATGCATAATATTTGTAGAATAAATATACTATTTTTAATATACGTATATAACATTTTGTTTAATTACAGTCAACCCTCCTCTAACGCGTTGAGTGCGTACCTCGTTATATGGAAACCGCGCTATAAGAAACTCGGATTTAACCGTACAAACCAGGCTACATATATATAATTCGTAGCGCGTTCTATGGAAACCGTCTACCGCCTATTATGGAAACCACGCTATAAAAAAACTCAGAATTAGTACAAATCATATCATTCGTATTGCGTTATATGGAGACCAATAAATACAAAAGACAAGATAAATTATAAATTATTTTTATTGAATTGAAGAGTTCATATAAGGAGATGATAAAAAAAATGAAACAAAAACTAAACTAAAAAACTGATTTCATACAAAAACAAGAAAGACTTTTGTAAAATTATGTTATCTTTCAACACTCATCCTTGCTGTCAGATATGAGTCGACTAACTCACCTTCTTTTAATGGGTAAAATGTCCTCACTTGGTTCATCTTCACATTGGTTTTCGATTGTACCTTTTTTTCCTCACTCCACTAAAATCGAACTAAAAATCGGAAATATCTCTATAGGGACTAAGCAATTTCTTAATTCTCTTTTAAACTTCGCGCTGCACATAGTGTTGTAAGAATGGGAAAAAACCCGGTTTATTTCCGGGAGTAAACCGGGTTTTTTCCCATGGAAATTTTCAAAATTCCCGGGAATTTTAAAAATTCCCAAATTTTAAAAATTGTGGAAAAATTTGAATTTTCTTAAAAATTTATAAGTTTTTAATCACATAATATATTTAAAAAGATATATTTTAATGATTTTTACTTTCATTTTTGGCAATAGAAATTTCTCAAAACATATTTGGAAAAAGATGACAGCCATTTGTAAAGATTGGAGAGGTTTCAAGTCGTCTTCATTGTAATTAATACTCGTAATGTTTACTATTTGAATGTGTATTTATTAAATTTTTTGAACAGAGAAATCGTTTAGATATGCTGTCTTTCACATACATATTCCTCGAAAAATATTATTCTACTATTATTTGTAAACTTAATGTTAAATTAAACGCAATAGATTAGATTGATTACTGGTTTTGAAATTGCATACGAAAATTTTTTATAACATCAATCGTTAGTGTATATAGATATTCATTTTGTTTTTCATTAGATATCTGGAGTTACTTTTGATCAATTTAGATATAAGTAATAGCCTGGATGTACATCTATAGTATGAAACATTCAGAAAGTAATTTTTAACTATTGTGGTTTTATTTTCGGTGGTTAAATCAGATGTTTAAATATCTGCTTATCTCGAATCAAATATTATACGTATTGTATACAAAAAGACAATCATTTTCTCTTGCCATCAAAAGTAATGATGTGAACTATACTGATAATTTTATTTGGCACTTTTAACATGCAGGCCCTTTTATTTCTTTTGCAAGTTTTTTATACATAGATATACTTCATAAATGTTTGTATAATTGCTATAGGATTCATTACATAGTGTTGTGTATATACTTTCTAGAGAATAATAATGCAAAAACCTTCGTAACAAAACAGATTGTTTATAGATTATAATAAATACTGATTCTTATTAATATTAGTAGAACATTTTCCCAATTTTTAACTGTTATATTTATTAAAGTTTACAAACTTGGTGTTTGAGATTTGGAAAATATCTGAACTTTAATACTGTCATATAAAAAATGTCTGTGTTTAAAATTGCTAATTATTTGCTAGTAATAAAGAAGCAGCAAAATGCTCTTGATATTATTCCTCATTAAAATGAAACTATTTATTATTGGAAATGATGGCGAGAAATTAAATAGAATAACTAGATTTAAATAAGCATGTTGGATTGATTTATTAGTTAAGTTAGTTGATTATTATGATATAACAAATCATTAATTTTGTTGGGTTACGTGACAAGAATATTAAATTTCATTCATTATTATGGACCTTTTAAAATTTGAATATGCATGTTAGTTCCAATAATTTTCGATTTGTTGAGATTTATGTCATAATTTTGCTTTTACTGAAAGTTATAAGTTAAACAGTGGCTGTTGATGCTAATTGATTAATTTGAAGTTACTTAAAATTTTGATGAAGATTTTCTCATAATAAATTTTTGTAAATTGGTCCAGTTTGTGTCGATATTATAAACTTCTTTATCAGTATTACAACCTTTAAATTCTGTTTATCCTAGCTAGCAGAACCTGTCTCCTATTAGCATTTGCCATTTCCTCTTTTTCAACAACTTGAGGTATCTATTTTCCATCTTTTAGGTGGTATTATTTAAATTTTAACTTGCTTGGATAATATTTATAATCGTATATAAATTATTCCAAGTTTCCTGGATGTAGCTTTTGTGTTTGTTACATTATAGTTTCAAATGAACTAGATAATAAACAAAACTTTTGATTTTCACCATAATTTTTACCAATTTCATTTTGATTAATTTATGTGAGCTGAAAAATGCTTCTAAAAGTTCTGCTTCGTTAAAGGATTATGTCATATAGAGATATTTATATATATAAATGCAGATTACATAATTTCATAATTTTAAATATGTATACACACATAACATAATCAGGGGCTTAGCGAATCAAGATTGTTTCTCAATTCAAAAATGTGTCGTATGTATTTTCACTATAATTATTATCAACTATTATACAGAATATGTTGATGGTGGGTAATGACACACTTATATGAGATTGTAAATAACAATGTTCGTGTGTGATATGTTAAATGTTTCTTCAAATAAGAGTTTTTATAAATTCTAAATTACATTGTATTTTACATTTATTCCAGAAAAAACAAACTTTTCATCTGTATTTGAAATTTTTTAAAGTGAGCTGAAGTTCACAAGTCTTCCTTCTGACAGCATATCTATGACCTACATGCATTAATTTACAATGCATTTAAAATGCTTGAAACTTGCTATTTTAAATTCAGCAATTAGTTTTAAGAAGCCAGAAAGGAGGTAGGATATTGTTTCTAATACCTCACTACAAAGATTTTCACTTTTCAGCATTACAAGGGCTTAATTTTTTAGAGATTTATATTATTGGGCATCCAGTTGGTTTTCCATCATGAAAGAAGTAGTATAAACATTGAAAAACTAATATTTTTATACTATTATAATATTTAGTGTCATTTGCTTGCTTTAAATATAGTATTACTGTTACAGTAAAATAGGTAGCTTCAATTTTATACATTATTTATTACAACAATTTTTGTTATATCCACTTCAGTTGTCATGTTGAACAACTATATTCATAAAAATCAATCAGTATTTATTAAGCAATATTTTTATATTTGTAAATATTAGATATTTTCTACCATAGAAATAATATCTATTTTTATTTCACAAGGTAACAGGTAAAAACATATTTAGATGGGATTTTTTTACTGTGCAGATTTCTTAATGCATCTGTACAATTTTAAAATCCTTTCTGAACAAATTGTTTATGGTTACTTCCAAGTTTTTGAATTGGAAATATACAATTCACAAAATTACAGATTTATCAACTGTCCTAAAATTTTTGTATTATGTACAAATTTTAATCTTGTGTGTAAAAATTCAAGCTGAGCTAACTCTTAAAAAATATAAGTTTTCAAGTTTTTACAACAAGATTATAGAAAAATAATATACCTATTTTCTTATATCAAACTGGCATTAATATTTTTAGAGCTAGTATTTTAACCAAAAATCTTTTTTTGAAAAGAATAACACATTTCAGCCTTTTTATGAAAAGCAAGATGCATTGAATTAAAATATAATTTTAATTTTTTTACAAGATTACGTGAGAGTAAAATGTTAAAAAAGCAACACTTTTTTTCAGAATTCGTTTGCTTGACTGTCGTAAATTCTTGTCATAATATCATAAAGTTATTTCCATTTCTAGTGCTAAAGTCTGAAAAATAAAAATATTTTCAATGACAGATTATCAATAATTTTTTTAATTCACTCACATTTTCTGTTTTATCATTTGGAATTGATGAACAATAGTTTAAAGAGATTTTGATTCTACCTTACTGTTTTGAAATCATTTTTAATGTTGTAAAAAATTTTCAAAAACTCAATGAATAATTCAACTGTAGATATATTGTAATTGTGTAAATTAATGTATCAGATCCTTGCAAAAGAAATAAAAATAGTTTTATTTAAAGTCTGCATTATATATATTGTACTTAAAAATTGTTATTTAATCTTAAAATATAAAAGAAAATTATTTTAAATATTTTAGCTATAATAAAAGAAAAAGTATTTTTATTCTTGATTGCATTTGGGGATAAAAAAATTTTTATATAAATTTTTTTACACATATTTTGTCATATTAATTCCTACAAGATATTATTTAAATGATGATTCGCTGGAAGAGCTCTTTTTTGTTCACAACTTACACATGTCGCCTCACCACATACTTTCATTTACATATTAATTAAATTTGTGCACCATTTACCCATATTCAGTTGAGAAGAATACATGAAACGGTATCGTTTTATATCACTGATAAATTAAAAATTTGTCAATTAGAAGTCAAAACAAAAAAGAAAGCAATTTGCTTGGCATTATTTATTTTTCAATCAATTTTCAATTTATTACAAAGACTGAAAAATCAAGTACTTCCTTACTTTTTTCAAATAATTTGTTTTTAAGAAAAATACATTAAAATTGAAGTGAAATTATTTTTTTTAAAAAATAAAGTAATTTCGAATATATAAGAAACAAATCTATATAAAGAATGATCGCAAAAAATAAAAATCTCTTACAACCTAAAAGAACTGAAAATGGAAAAATAGATATGTAGAAAAGAATCACTATTTGTTACAATGAAACAATATTTTTGATCAAATGACAATTTTCAGTTTATTCTCATAATTTCATTAAATATGTATTAGTGAGAAAAATTGGCTTCCCAACAATCTAAGCGACAGATCTCGCCATGCACCGATATAAAAATATCCCCTAGGGATGAAAGTTTTCAATACTATATTTTTTACAATTTTAATATTCATATTTTATGCTTTTCACTGCTTTTATGAATGCTTATTGTAGAAAATAAAATTTCACTTTGTTTAAAATTTATTTAGAATTCAAACTTTACTTCACTTCGCTTCATATATATGCGAATAAAGAATCCCTAAAACGAAATATGATTGGCTGAGTTTATTTCCTCAAAATTCCCAAAATTCCCGGTTTTTTCCCAAAATTCCCGAGTTAATTCCCAAGCTTCAAAATTCCCGGGAATTTTACATCTCTAGCTGCACACCGTTGAATGATCAGTTAGAATGAAATGAATAACTAATTCTTTAGCCAAATTTAGCCCTTTTTCCACATCTTGTAAATCGAGATTTGGCACCCATTCGTTTTCCTTATTTTCGTTTACCAATGATTTGAGTGAGAGAGAGAGAGAGAGGTGGGTTAATCAATTAATTCCATCAGTTCTTCCTCATCTAAAGTTCCTTCCCAGAGTACTAGTTCTCTTACATCCTGATGGTTTACTGCAAATTCTTCATTGCTTAAACGAGAAGCAATGTTTTCTATTTCTCTAACTGGGAGTGAAATTGTAGAATCATCTTGTACTGCTTGAACCATTTGAAGTAAAAAAGGTTTCCAACACGCATTTAGCGTTGATGGTTTAATTTCCGCGCAAGTCAATGACACGGTTCTCATACAATGTTTTTTTTTTATTATTTTTTTACAGTTTTTTTACCATTACAGTATTTTGTAATGTAGTCCAGTTATAAGCTACAAATTCAGCAGCAAAAAGCTAAGCGAATGGATGGTGCAGACAAAATTTTATAAAAAATTGATCACCAACGAGACGTACTGTGAAAGAGTTCTAAAACGACTGAAACCGATGCCACAAACGGCTAAGAGATAAGATTGAATGTTTATATAAACATATCCAGTTAAAACCATTCATTGGGTGCACGGAAAGAGCTGATGGGACTTTGTTGAACGGAAAACGCGATGTAAGAGTACTTCGTTATAGGAACGTTGACTGTACTGTAAATGTAAGAAAGGTTTCTTTAAATTGATATTTGTTTCTTTAAATGCTTATCTCTACTTGAAAGCATTTTAAAATAAAAAATGGGAACTCATTTAATTGCATAATATTAAAAGAATTGATGCAATAAACGCAGCAAAAAAAATGGAAGTTTTAAAATGGTAAAATATTTCATATAAATGTGCTTCACAAATGGAGTTTGATCTTTGAAAATACCAAAGAATGTGTGAGTTAAGCGTGTTTCAATAATTGAATAGAATCCCATGCGTTGATCGCAAAATACAGACTTTCAATGAAGCTTGTATTTACGATTTCGGTAACATTCAAATAGTATCAATCCTTTACAGACTAAGTATTTTAATTCTCTTGCTCAGTATAAGACATATTTTTAATTATACCTTTATCATCCAGATTTTAAAGTCTTTTTTTAAAACCACTTATAATTGCTAAAAGCATATTGGAAAACAAACATTTTATATTTACAAATACTAAAATACTTCTTCTAGCTTCTATTCTTGACTTTTACTTATATAACATATCCAGAAGACTTGTACCATATACCAACGCAAGATGTGTTCTAATTCATCGGGGACATTCTTCAATATGCAACAACTTATGCTTATCTATCATTCGTGTCATATTGAAAGCTAATATTATTGTTAATATATTCATCTGACAAATTTTATCTTGCCTAATATTTAACAATGGGACAGATACATTTCATTCAGTGTTAGTATGAAAATTATGCACCATACAGTACTGGTCATTAAAATTGCTATATCTGGAAGTAAAGGAAAAAACAAAATGATATATATTGAACAAATTGTATATACATTTTCAGTATAATATATTATACTGAAAATGGCAAGCTTTAAGAAATATAGAATCGAGGGTCATGAGAAATCAGTATCAAAACAATCACTCATGTCATCATTTATAAGTGTGCTGACCACAAATGAATATAATTTAATTTTCCTGTGGTTGGAAAAGAGACTTATTTATGAGGGGGTGTAAGGTATGTTTGTGGAGAGCGCATGGCGAAGTGTAGTAAGGAGATGACCAGAACCGGTTTTGGCACCAGCAAGGAAGGAAAAAAGGTCGAGTTTTTTTTAAGGAGACAGACCGGGGCCGAGCACGTGGAGCTGCCTGGGAGAACACTAGAGACTGGAATGGTGCGAGACCAGTGCCGGACACGTGGAGTTGTCGGGGTGAGAAGCTGGGACTGGAGCAGTGCGAGGCGAGTTTCTCGTAAAATACGGGAGATTTGCTTGAATGGGGGTGTGCCAAGGGTGAACCAAGTTATATGGTACTTCTACGGCTGCTGTGGCAATTCTGCAAAATCCCTTGGGACTGAAAAAAAGGCAGCAGAGTAACCCCGATTAGCATTATATTAGGAAGTTTCCTGGGTGCGACATTAATCCTTGGCCATGTGGACTATTCCGGCGTTCTCAGTCTACTTCTAAGTTTCATTTGTATAAGTTATTACTTATGTTATCCCAAATTACTCTGTAAATTATTATTTATGTTATTTCAAATTAATCTGTAAATTAGTATTTGTTAGTCCAAGTTAATCTGATAATTATCATTTGTGTTACTCTAAATTAATCTGTAAGTTATAGTAGTGTTATTCCAAATTATTCTGTAATTAACTAAATATGAACCTGGAATCTTATTAAGTGTGTGTTAATATAACATTATTTAACAAATGATTCTCAGTATAAGAAAAAACTATATAATAAGACACTTAGTGCATAAGCCGAGTCACTGATTGAAAAAGATATTGGATAACATCGTAAGTAAAGCTGCCCGTGCATAACCGGTACTTTGACCGCAGTGTTTAATATATGGTAATGAACTAGTCGCTTGGGAAACAATGACATCTATTGGAGAGATTCTTAGAAAACGTGCAAGTCAGGAAAAATGAAAAACATTTTCTGCAATAAAGAAGCATGTGGTTATAAATAATTGAGGTGAAAAGTTGCACTTCATTGGTTTGAATAATGGAAGAATCACGAGACAAAACACAACAGAAATGCTGAAAGTGTCTCAGTTTGAAAAGGAGGTTGTTTTTGCACCAGCATATTTTTCTGTACGTATGCCAGAGTTGGGGTCTACAGTTAGATGGAAATAACCCAGTGTTACTCTTTGAAATTTACCAAGCAGAAAACATTCCAACATTGCAACTATGATTTATTTAATGGGCCCCAGTCCCCTTTAGTGAACACCATGGATTTTCGCTTAAGGGTAAACAAGAACTGATCGAGACGTGTACTCAATGAAAAATATACCAACACTAAACTTAAAAATCGAGTGTATTGTTTTTATTGCCTTTTTTATTTGATGTATTTGAGCAATAATGCTAAGAACATTTTATTACATTTTATTAATTATTATACATTTTTTTCTTTTTTGTAGCAGGATTAGTAGGTAAGAAATGATTTTATGTTTCTACAGCTTCTTAAATAAATATACATTCTATAAAAAATGTTTTATTTTTCCTTTGAACAATAAATCCATGACAAACACTATGCCTATTTATATATATGTATAATTTTTTATTGAAACAAAAATAAATTGTACTGAGAAATGAAAGAATTTTTGTTGATTTAGAAAAAGTAAAGAAGAAATTTTAAAGTGATAGAAGATTAAAATATTTTAATACTGAGAGAAAATCAATGAAATTTCATGTTAAATATATTAGGTTAATAACATAATCAATATCCCACTTTTAATAATTATTATAACTTTTTAATTAATAATAAACTACAGAATAGTGCAACATGAACTAATCAAGCTTTCTGAAAAAATAAACTTAATTTAAGTATTCTACTTATTTCAGTGAGGTATTTTAGGAAAACACCTAGGTATTTAGGACATACATCTAGTGTTATTAATTGGTACCTAGTTTAAGAAAACATGATTGGCCAATTTAAATTCTAAGTGTCAATGAATTGGAAAAAACCATTCTTCTTACTTGTCACTATGCAATCAATTTTTGGACCTAAATAGTCATTCAACAAAGAGTTACCGATCAATTAAACATAATCATATTTGAGGTGACAATCGAACTCAAAAATGATTATTCTGAAGGCCAGACTTACAGCTACCGTCTGAGTTTTTTTTTATTAAGAGTACCTGTATAAAGACAGATTAACCAGTTGGTCTAATTTTAAGCTAAACTGTTTATCTGGTATAATAGAGCAAATTTTCTTAAGAAATGTGTCCCATCACAATTTCCCAGAATGCTTTGTTCAAAAACTGCAAATGTTACTAGTATGTTTCTTAAAATTCTTTATGGCAATTTATACATGTATATATGTGTGTGTATTTTAACATATGAATCCCATTTGTTACAGGGATGAATTAAACTCATCAACAACAAATTGATTATTCTATTTTAAATGGCAATAATCAAGTATGAATTTTGAAGAATAAGTTTAATGTTCAAATAAATTATTTTGATTGTTGTATTAATAGAAATAATAAAATGAAGAAATTTATTTTAATGCTAGAGCAATTTCTGAAAATTTTTTTCTGTAAATGATTTTCCTCAAGTTATTTAAGAAATTTCTTAAATATCAGCAAAATATTTCTAGAAAATAGCAAGTACTCATTTTGTATTATTTTTCATCATTGCAAGAATGTTTGGTAAGCAATTAAAAATAACTGCGATTATAATTTCTTAGCTCGTTTGATTTTTCCAACGTATAAATTTCATATTATAAACATCTGTTATTGCTTAATTGAAACATTTATGAGATACGAGTTGATTATATGAAGAATAAATTATTTTAAATTTTCCATTAGAAGCTTTTGATAAAGAATTATTAGGCTTTAACAAAAACTATTTATATTTGCTGCTTTTGAGGAATTTCATATTTTCCCCCGTGCAATGAATTAAAATCAAAGTTTTTCAATATCTTTATTATCGATATAGATTATAACGATATAAAAATGTAAATATTTTCGGAATTACATGGATATCAATAATACAATTATTTTTTTAAATTATATATTAATAACTTCTCATTAAAAAGTACAATCATAATACATTTTTTTCATGAAATAAAAAAAAAAAAACTAAATTTTAAATATCGCTCTTTTTTGAAGACATTATTATCAAAATAACATATAAGCCATTAATTTGAAGGATAAAATTATATATTTAAATTTATATATATATATATATATATATATATATATATATATATATATATATATATATATATATATATATATATATATATATATACATATATATATATATATATATATATATATATATATATATATAAATATATATATATATATATATATATATATATATATATATATATATATATATATATATATATATATATATATATATATATATATATATATATATATATATATATATATATATGAAGTATTTTGTAATATAATATTAATGATAAATGTAGGATAGCATGTATTCCATTTAAAAAATCAATAAGAAAATTTGATTTTACTGTTATATTACATAATCATTATTAAATGAGTTTCAAAATAAGTGTTTGTATAAGGGCTGATCAAATGAAAAAGTACGAAACGACTTAAAAACGTAACAGCTAAATATTTGCGTATTTTGCCATGAGAGAACGTAGCGAGACATTTTGGGATGTGACTGGAGTCTCTGACTGGGATGGGAGCATGCGTGGGTGCCCGCGTGCGCAGGAGAGAACAGAGGCGCTTATCAAAACCGGTGTCCAAAGGATGCGGCAGTCCGTATGAGGACAGGACATCTTTCGCGTTGCAATATTCAACGATTGAGGAGCAGCGAGGTGTTATCCCATTTTAGACAGCGGGAGGTGAGAAACCAGTGAAAGCATGAGTCGTCACCTCCCCCTAAAAAGTTCAAAACCGTGTACCGTCAGCAGGAAAGGTGTTGCTCACCGTCTTTTTCGACGTTCAAGGTCCGATACTTGTGGAATTCCATGAGCACAGAAAAACCATTAACTCCGATGTGTACTGTGAGACACTCCGACGCCTACGCAGGTCAATCAAGAACAAAAGACCGGGGCTGCTCACGAAGGGTGTGGTTCTGCTCCATGATAACGTGCGTCCACACGTCTCCAGAATCACACACCTGGAACTGACCAATTCATGTGGGATACGTGGGGCCATCCGACCTACAGTCCGGACATATTTCCATGTGTTTGGTCTACTAAAGAAACACCTGAAAGGGAAGCGCATCAACTTGGACGCATACTCAAGGACTCTGTGAAGGACTGATCCTAGTCACGGCCACAGGAGTTCTGGGAACAAGGAATCCTGCGGCTTGTTCATCAGTGGGATCGTTGTACTCAAGCCTATGATGTGTATATTTTGAATAAAGTCTATACCTTTGTACCTACCGTGTCGTTTCGTACCTTTTCATTTGATCACCCCTTATATAATGAAATAGTTATTAATTTTGGAGAAATAGATTCTCTCATGTCTAATTAATTTGGAATTAAAGCTAGTTCAGTGTTCTAAAGCATAAACTTTGTAAAACTTTGCATCTTTTTTAATATCTCATTAATGAATGAAAATATTTAAGCAGGGATTTCATTACTTTTTATTATTATTTGTAACCTCACTCTGTTCGTAATTGTGATAACGAATGTGACCTCTATAAGATTTTAAAATTCTTAACGATTAGTTTATAATATCCAAATTTTCTACTTATAATATGAAAAACTTATTTAACAGTTGAAACGTTTCCCTGAAGAGTTAAAAATTAAGTAACTGAAATTAGTTGTTGAATTTAATACGATTAAAAAAATACGTACAATACAGAATTTAAACATGCTCATTTCAAATGCATAAAAATAATTAAAATAAAAAAAATTTGCCCTTAATTACAATAATTTTAATGCGTTTAATTAAAATAAAAAATTTTTATTTTATTTTTGCCTATTATTACACTATTAAATAATACATGGTTATTTCATAATTACATAAAAATATAATATTATAATAGTTTTGTAATAAATTATTATTTAAAATGCTTATATACATTTATATATATATATATATATATATATATATATATATATATTATATATATATATATATATATATATATATATATATATATATATATATATATATATATATATATATTATATATATATATATATATATATATATATATATATATATATATATATATATATATATATATATATATATAAGTCTTTGATTTCAAAATGAACCTGAATACTAAAATAAATTGTATTTAAATTTGATTGTAGTAATATTATTTTTCACGTGGAGTAATCACAAATCCTAAAATAAAGCTGGATACTCAAATTTATTCATAAATTTTATTTGCTCAAAAATTATTAGATTTATGAATTTATTTTAATAATGATATGTAATAAAAATACAGAAAAAATATTGCACGCACACGAATTTTTATATATATTTAAAGAGTATAATGTATATGCAATAAATATTTTCTAAGCAATCAGAAATATTTTTCTCATGCCAAGCTGTCTATGCACAAAATGACCTAAAGCAATCCTCTGGTGTTGGTATCACCAAAAACAAAATCTCTGACAGTTAAAAAAATTTTGAGTTTTAGTTTAAAAACAGGAACTGCCATTTAAATGTAAAAGAGAGTATATATATGTTATAAAGTAATTTTATTAACACCATCTTTAAACTGTATTTCGTATCACGAAATAAATTTTCTTGTATAGATTAGTTAAAAGTAAAATCAGTGAGATACATAATGCTTTAAAACTTCTATTAGTTACAAAGTTATTAAATATTGGAGTCTGAATTGTTTTCATGTCAATTCTAAGGTACTTTGGATTAGTGAGGTATCCAGAAAATCAAAATCATATTCGCTGAAAAAAGACAAAAACAATGTTTTTTAAAAAATCGAATAGTAAAAATAAATACTATTTTTAATAATTATTATGGGAAAATGTAGAGAGAAAGAGGATATTTTCAGTTGTAATGCATAGGTGATAATTTTTTAAAGAAAAGGGTAAGGGCCGTACTCTTCATTCTTGAAGCGAGAAAAGTTCTGGTTAAAAATATTATATCACTTAATTAAATTGCGACACAAGCTACTTCAAAAGGAATTCAAATCACATTAATGAGGTTTTAAATTAATTAAAAATACATTTACCAGAATTTCGAAATTAAATTTGGTTTTTATTTTTAGTAAGCCAGAAACCAACATCCTGATATCAGTTTAACACTATTCCGTGTAACCGTAGGTTTGAAGTAGTAAACATTTTCAGAACATATGCTGAACAACAAAACTATGTGCTGGTGCTTCAATTGTCTTGTACTGTTATTATCTAATTACTTGATCAAATACTATCTCTTGAATTAAAATCTTTTGCACAATAGTTGTAATAATTAATAAAATTCTACACAAAATGCAATGTGTAATATTTCAATAAAATTCTACATAAAATATGGTTTTAAAGCTTCATTATGCAACAAAACTTTGAAAAAGATTAATTTAGTTAATTTTATCTTTCTTTTTCAAAAAAAAAAAATAAGTATTTAAACTCAAATACGTGACAAAGATTATAAATGTAATACGAATTACGTATATAAAATTTCGGGTATAAAAATTTACCGATATAATTTAAAAGCTTGTTTTTTATTTGAGTAAAGACTGAGACATTTTAAACAATAACTATTTTTGTAATTTCTGATAATATACTTTGATTTTAATTAATCTATCTTAATTAATTTAGCCTCATGGTTAGTGCTAGAGAAGACCCATGTTTTGCAATATGATGCTCAAAATTTCTTATTTAGAGAAAGTAACGAGGAAATTTTCAAAATTATTCATCTCGTTTCAAAGCAAAACGAAAAATCCCTATTATGCAAATCAGATTAAAAATGGATGTAGTACACACTAATTTTTATGCTCACAAAACACATATCTGAAATTAATAGTAAGAAATAAACGGGCTTGAAAAATTGATAAATTGAATTTGATTTTAAAATACGATTTTATATATTTAAATGTGGAGTTTCTAAGTAAATATATTTACACACAGAAATACATAAAATATCACTATAATAATCTAAATCGTATGAAAAATTTTCCATTATTTATTAAAATATATTTTTTTCGATTTTAAAACAATTTTATAACAATTCTATTTATCTATGTATATATACAGGGTGTCTCAAAACGACCGTATAAACTCTGCACAGCTAGATTCTCCGTTAGTAGTACATAAAAACTGCCTGAAGAAGCGTTCCTGTACGATCAATAGTTTACGAGAAAAATACGAAAAACAAAGTATGACGTCACTGCCGGTGCAAGGGGAAAAAAACACTTTATTGGACATAACAACAACACTATTTGCATATCTTTCCAGACGATAATGTTTAAAACGTTCGCCGCACATATCGCTTCATGCATGCGCGCGTGCCATGAAATGACGTTAAGCCGTCGGTAAACAGGTATTTAAAAGGCTGCATCTTGCAGCTGCCGGTAGTCTTCGTATGGTGGCCATGGATTCCGTTCGTGACTACTACGACATGTACTTGATGTAAGGCCATTATAAGGCAGGCTGCAAACTCGGTAGACAATCCGATTGAGACGCCGTCTTATATTGGACAAATGCGTTCTCATCGATGTCTTAGCGTGACGTAGCTAAAACGTTGTATCTGACGTCATATAATCTTAAACCAATAAGAATTTGTTTACATTCCGATTCCATTATTCTTAAGTTTTCACTGTATAATATTTGTTTTATCGTTTCGATTATTTAATTTCTGCATATAAAATGGATAATAATATAATAATAGCTGCAACCACTGTTATAATGTGTGCTGCAAACTATTTGCTTCACACAAACGAAAGCAAAAATTTACCAAAAAATAGAAATAGAAACAAACGTACGAGAGGTCCAGATCGACAATGGATCAGGAGAAGGGAAAAAAAGATGTAATGAGAAATTTGTTACAAGAATTAAGGCTGGAAGATATTCATTCGTATCGGTATGAATATATTAAAATAAACGTATGAAATAAAAATACATAATAATGTTAGAAATAAGAACAATACGTTTTTATTATTTGAAAGTACATCATTGTTTGTGGTATGCAAAAGTATTTCATTAAACTATATCTACGCTTGTTTTACTCAAGTAATGTACTAATCGATTAAACTATACAAGTATAGATGACAATTTTCAGTGTTAATAAACCTACAATTTTTTTTATATAATTTAGCAATTGGATGGGAATGGATGAGGACTGTTTTAATGACATTCTGGTTATTATTCAGGATGACATCTTTAATCAAAACACCAGACTAAGAGAAGCGATAAAGCCAAATGAAAGACTTGCCATAACTTTGAAGTTTTATGACACAGGAATGACATTCAGGGAATTGGCTTATATATTTCATGTTTGAGAAAGGACAGTTTCATATATTGTGAAACAAGTCACAATAGCACTAATTAACAGGTTAGGATATACATTACAGTTTCCAAAAATAAAACTGAATGGAGGGAAATGGCCTAATGGAAATGGAAATGCCTTTGGTTCCAGTATGATGCGGCTACGGCGCATTTCTGTGCTTCTGTACGTGGTTGGCTGGATATGGAATACCCCGGCCGCTGGATCGGATGTGAGGGTCCAGTTCTATGTCCGCCAGATATTACACCGTTGGATTTTTTCCTATGAGGCGATCTAAAGGAACCGGTGTATCGAGTCGTAGTGCCAACACCAATGGATTAGGTTGCTCGTCTGCACGCTGCTTATACTTCGGTGGATCCCACGATGCTGCAACGTGTGATGACAGCCATTCCATGGCATTCTCAAGCCTGCCTCGAAATTCAAGGCAGACACTTTGAACATCTGTTTTAAATTACATTAAAGGACATTAAAGGACATTATAATAAGGTAACTTATCTGTTGTTCTAAAACTTCACAGATGATAGAGTCATAGGTCGCAGTTTTCCAGCCTCGTTCCCCTGACTTCACGCCAAACGATTTTTGGCTCTCGGGTTATTTCAAATCTCAAGCTAATGTTGGTGGGGCATCAAATTTGCCTATTCTAAAGGACTACATAACAAAGACAGTGCGGAATATTCTTCGTTATATGTTACGTACGGCTGTGGAGAACGTTGTGCACAGAATGCACGGTGTTATTTCTTAAAACGATGCTCACATTGAATATGTTCTTATTCCACACTGGGGAAGTTAATATAATAATAAAACATTAAATTATTTAACTGTACGACTGTATATATTAATATTTTTCTTTTCTCACATTTTATACATTGTAAAGCGCCACAAAATATCCTAGCGGTGATTTTTGAAACTAAATCTTTTTTCACGGAATTCTTTTTTCACTGTTTTAATTAGTCCAAATACCAAATTTGGTGCCATTTAGGCAATTAGACTGCACTACAGGGAGCTCCAAACACTGTCACTTTAAAAAAGATCACAGTATATCTATCTATCTATCTATCTATCTATCTATCTATCTATCTATCTATCTATCTATCTATCTATCTATCTATCTATCTATATATATATATATATATATATATATATATATATATATATATATATATATATATATATATATATATATATATATATATATATATATATATATATATATATATATATATATATATATATATATATATATATATAAAGAACATATAGATGCCCATCTTTTGTTTAATTGTTTTTTCCAGACATTAGTTGTACGATAAGAGCTTCAACACTTTATGAAAAAAAGATCAAATCTTAACAGTTTTTGTAAAATAGGCAATTCATTAGTTTTAAAGGAGCTTGTTAGAAACGTTCATAACCAATAAAAACCTTTTAATACAGAGAAGAAAGGGTAAATTTTACCGTAAATTTAAATTGCAGTATAAGTATGAAAGATATGGATGTAGAGTTGCACAACATATTACAAGACGGTGTTTGTTCATTTAACTATATTAGAGCTTACAGGGAGAGAATTCCACTATCATAACTTCAGCCAGTAAAATTCATGCTTTTAAGAATAAGCTTAGTCTCTGGCTAACTGAACTGAATAAAAATAACACCGATATATGTTCCCTTGCTTTAACGATTTTATCAAGGAAAAGGAAATAGGTATATTTACTTTTAAAAGCGTCATTTCCAATCACATTGAAAAGTTAAAGTAAAATTTTTCGAGAAGATTCAAGGATTTTCCTAAAACGATCTTGGTTGGATTCATGATCAATTTTCCTTTGACAAATGCAGTTCAACTCTTCAAACTTGTGAGATAAAGCAATTCATAGATATAATTAGTGAATATACTCTTTGAAATCAATTTAAGACTTAGCCTTGCCAAAAATGTTGGCTATTCGTGGAAAAAAATAACCCGTTTCATGCAAGAATGCCATCAGAGTGTTAATACAACTTTTATCAACGTATTTATGTGAAACTGGATTTAGCAAACTAGTTGCAATAAAAACTAAATATCGCTCGCGTTTAAACCCTGAAGATGATTCGCGAATTGCAATTAGCAACAGACATCCAAATATCGATGCGATAGTTAGAAACTTGCAGCCACATACATCTCATTAATGGGCAATTTACTGATTTTTGTTTTATACAAATTGTATTTTCTTAAAATTATAAATTAAATTAATATGAGTCAAATATGATGATGTTTTTATTCGATGAAACGAAAGATATACGCGAAATATACATCGTATTAATGAACATTTATCTCTAAGGGTCGCAGTCGAAAAAAGTTTGCGAACCACTGGCTTTGAATATCAAGAAGTACCTGTTCCAAGAGGATGAAACATTTACTAATACCCATTGGAGGTGGTAAGATGAACAGCCTGATTAAAGTGTATGCCATGCAGTATTTATCCATATTTTAACAAAAACAACCTCGTGGTTTTTTCACGTACCATGTATTTTCGCTAATGTAAGCGTTTCGCTCATTGAATACACTTTCACGTGCAAAGGTTTCTTCATTGGGGACATAACAGAATTGAAAAACTGTGTTTCGCCTGAACATTGCTGCAAAAACAACAGTGCAAAAAATCTTTCAATGATGATAGGTAAAAGATCTTTCAGGAGATATTTTCTGATCCCTCTTTAAGTTTGTGAAAAAGGTTAGAGTATTATAATTGTCTTATGAAACTGGTCTCTCTTTAATTGATAATTTAAATTTCTTTCACAATATTTATTTAAATTACAAAAAGAATTTCTTTCTTACCTGTAGAAAACTCTACAGAATAAAGCAGAAAAATTTGTTAGTACAATTCAATAATGTATTTTTAGGGACGTATTTTTAAAACTTTTATATAGGAAAAAAATTATTAATCAGTGTATAAAATATAATTTCATTACTAAAATGTTTAATTAATAAATGTAAACAGCTGAAAATATTAAGATGTAGTATCAATATATTTTTTATACATTAGTAACTAAATATTTTAAAAAAAAAATTTTTAATTTTACAATGAATTCATTTGCAATATATGTAAGTAAATTACTAAATCAGTCATTGTATATAATATAATTTCCTTACTGAAATACTTAATCTATAAATGTAAACACCTGAAAATATAAAGATGTAATATCAATGTTATTTTTATACATTGGAAAATAAATATTTAAAAAAGGTAATTTTTAATTTTACAATGAATTCATTTGCAATATATGTAAGTAATTTACATAATGTGAGATACATATTTTACATTTAGTCAAATATTAATGAACTCAATTATGAAAATCTACTGAAAACATTCTTTACTTACTAATTGCGAGCGAGAATCTAATGTTTGGATAAATGAATAAAACTGACATTAACTATTAAGCAAAATTGGTTGAAATCGAACCATGTATTTAATAAATATTTACATGAAGAACTTAAGTAAAAAAAAAAAGAGATTTACTTAAAGAGTTATCGATAGAAATTTTTTTATTTAATTTCAAACATAGCCAAAGAAGAAAATTTTGTATTTGTTCCTAATTATGGCTATTTTATTTCTTTTAATCACATGGAAGGGACTTTTCCCTTTTACTTTCCTAGTTAATTATGGTCTTAATGATAGTTCTTATCTATTCTCTAAGTTTGTGCTTTGAATAAAGTTAAATTATTACATTTTCCATATAATTTCGTTCTCTTAGTGTGATATTTAAAAGATTTTTAATGATAATTTATAAATTATAGAAACATAAAGTTATCTCTTACCTTTTCCATCATCTACAGAAGGAAAACGGTACAAATATTTTAGCAATGAAGAATGATACATTTTTCAACGGAATTTTTTTATAAACTTCTATTTAACAGAAAGTTTTATAAATTTCTTATCGTATGCAATATTTATGAATTCACTACAAAAAAGTCATTTTTATGCCTTTAAACATATTACGTTAAAAATATTATGTAATAATATCAATGTTATATGTTTTTAAATTGATAATTAAATATTTTAGAAAACAAAATAGTTTTATTTTTGCTATGTATTCATATGCAATACATTTAAATTATCTATATAATGATAGAAATGTATTTCACATTTAATTTAAGTCAAGTATTAATTAGCCACAAATTATGAAGAGCTTCTGAAAATATTTTCTACTTATTAATTGAAAGCGAGAAAATCTAATGATTGGTTAAATGAAAAAATATGACATTAATTATTAAACAAAATTTCTTGAAATCGAACTGTATAGTAAGTAAGTAAATATTTTACATGAAGAATTGTAGTTAAAAAAGATTTACTTAAAGAGTTAGCTAAAGAAAAATTTATTTAACTTGAAACAGCCAAAGGAGATAATTTTTTATTTGTGATCCTAATTATGGCTATTTTATGTATTTTAATCATATGGAAGAGACGTTTATCTCATACATTCCTAATTAATTATGGTCTTAATGATATTTTCTATTTCCTCTCTAAGTTTTACTTAAAATTTAGTTATACGCCATAGAAATCTATATACATATAAATATAATATTATATGGCTCATGTCAAAGTATTATATTTGTCATATAATTTCGCTCTTTTAGGGTTACAGCTAAGAGTTTTTTTTCAAGAGTAATCTCAATTATCGAAACAAGAAGTCATCTCTTACCTTGTTCATCACATACAGAAAAAAAACGGCAAAAATATTTTAGTACTAAATGATACATTTTTCAACGGTGTATTTTTAAAAATTTCTATTTAACAAATAGTTTACTAAATTTCGTGTTGCATGCAATATTGGTAAATTTATTACAAAGAAGTTACCTTCATGCATTTAAGTACATTACGATAAAAATTTTAAGTAGTAATATCAATGTTATATATTTTTATATATTGATAATTAAACATTTTAGAAAACAAAATAATTTTAATTTTGCAATACTTGCATATGCAATACACGTAAGAAAGTTACGCAATGTGAGAAATATACATTATAAATATCAGACATGTTTCTCTCATTGCGACAAGAATTTTAGTCAAATTATGATAAGAATTACGAAGATCTACTGCAAGTATTTTTTACTTATTATGTACAAACGAGATTAAATAGTGTTTGTTTATAAAATGAACAGAATTGAATTGTATTATTAAACAAAAGTCGAAAAAATTGAGCTTGATCAGTATATTGTTATTATATTTTTACGTAAAAATTTCAGTTCAAAGGATTTTTTAAAAAGTTAGTAATGGGATAGTTTATCATTTATAGCTTAAAAAACTAGCCAAATGAAAAAGATTTATTATTTGTTTATATAATATACACCTTTTTTATGTAGTTAAACGTTAAAATAAAAGAAAAACATTAAATTAGTTTCTTTGTGTATGTTATTTTATTGCAAAAGAAATAATTAAAAACTTATGCTATAAATTATTTCATATAATATGTTATATGCATACTCTCTAGTTGAATGTACGCACATATCTGCCTTCCATTTAAATCTGGTTCTATGGTAATTGCCGACTGATTTATCACAAGCTTACTAAATTTATATCTAATTGCTGGAAAGCCTATACTGAGATTTCAAATATCTTTTCCCATTTGTGAACATTTTTTCTACAAGGAAGCAGTATAAATAATATATTTTTCTATAAGACGGATATCGAAAAAAGCTACAATTCAAAGAACTCTGAAGATCACGTTTGATTGAAATTTCAATTAAAACGGGAAAAAATTGAAACTTTACAATTTGCATGTACCTATGTACTCATTATAATATGTATTTCTAAATGATATACCGAAAATAAACCTCAAAGACTTATAAAAAATTTACTTCTAATTGAAGTTTTGTTTAAAATCTGAAGATATTAAGACATAAAAATATTTAAGATATACAAATAATCTCAAAATGTATTATAAATTCTAAACTAGTTATGAACTATAAAAAGAGAAATAATAAATTAACGTAATAATTAAAAGCAGAAATAGCGTTACTTGTTTTGTGAGACGGTGCAACATGAAAGGAAAATATTAAGAAAAAAAAATCGCTTTTGAAGGAAATTTGTGTTTAAATGTCAAAATATGAAAATTTAAAGTTTAACACGTAGGAGTGTGCACATTCACAAAGTAATTTAATAAAGTCTCAAAATCAGGTAATGAAGAGATATATAAAATATCTGGAAGTAAACAATAAGTGATGTAGAATATTTGAAAACTCCCTCTAGTTGCAAAGTCATTAATTTTGAAGATGGGAATTGTTCCATTCGTGTTTTAGTGCAGTTCCGACTGGCGACTTATTGGGAAGACAAAAATATGTTCGCCGTAGAAAGCAAAAACACAATACTTTTTCAAAACTTTAAAAAAAAAACAATAAGTGCGGTAAATTTTCAGAAAGTGTAAAGTTGGGGAAATGCACAGTTAAAAAAGCTCATTTCTTTCTTTCTTAAAAAAAAAAGATTTATTGTTTCATTATTTAAAGGAATTATATTGTGGCATCAGCATCTTTAGGAGGAGTTCATACCAATGTTAATTAGGTTTTAAATTATTTAAAAACAAGTTTCTCAAAATTACTTTAAATTATGAAATCATGCAAGCAAAAATTAGTAATACTTATATATTTGATTTTATTTAATGTAAATTCTGACTTTTGTTACATCAAAGGAATATTTCTTTTGATATAAGGAAAGATAAAAGTTCAAAATATTAAAAATCTATTTTCTGATACTTCAAAAATTTCCAAATTTTTATCAATCTCCTTATAGAATGATTTATAAATAGTACTTTTTATAAAACGTGCACTGATGAATAAAAATTTAGTTTATTATTAAAAAATGAAACCAACAAAAGTATTTTACCTTGAGCGTAAACAATTGCAATACAGGCCAAGAAGAATAAAATAAATTTTATCATCTTGCATGTATGGATGGATTGCATTGATATAAAAGAAATATCTCTATTCTCAGCAAAATCGAGAATCCATCCACAAAATGCTTAGGTCTTTATTTAGGTGAGGTTGCTCTCACATTTATCTTTGTGATACTTCCCTTTAACTTTACAACAATGGCGATCCCGTGTATGGTGGCTAGTCCACCAACGGGCGCCTCCCCAAGTGGTGGATAGGGGAATGCTTCCCAGATATGTTTGGTACCGGGGAAATTAAACACCCGGGGGGACCAAAACTAGCATGCAGCGTCTGTCTCAGAGTGAGCGGCTTCTACAGTGTCTGCTCTTCATGTTAGGAGCGCCTAGCTTTTGGGTGCTAAGTCATACTTCAACCTCCTGTGCCCCAGACCTTCGGGTCCTTGAAGATGATCTCTTACACTTTACCATGAAAATTAGCAGCAACGAACTTTTAGCTACCTCCTAGATTGGACAAGCAACCAACGACTAAAGAAAGCCTTTTTTCCTATTCAAGGGCACAAAATCTCCTTTCTTCGAATGTAGAGTGTCACTCATTGAAACCAATGGGAGCTGGATTAGAACTTGATGGAATATACTTCTACGAGGAGCTCCTAACAACTGTGACAAAAAACTCAGAGATTCCGGCTCTCGTTAAGCAACTGGCAGTTGAAACCAACCATAATATCCCTCGATGTTCTTTGAAAATTAAACAGATGGTAGAAAAGGTGTGGGGGGAGTCTCGGGCAGTGGCGTGTACATAAAGACAGTCTCCGGAGAACTAGAATTTAAAATAAGAAAAACATATAATTATTCCGTGTTTAGATCAGAGCTAATAGCCATTAGAAGACGTTTACAGTTTGCAGTAGAGGTGGAGGATCAATTAAAGGATATCTGGATATTGACTGATAGTCGTGTTTCAATCCAGCATCTTTTAAATTGGAGCACTGTTGGAAATCAAACTAATCTGTACATACAAAATCTTTTTGAGAGACTGTCACTTGAACTCACAGTGCATTTCTAATGGATCTCTTCACACGTTGGAGAAAAAGTTAATGAAAGAGCGGATTTCTTGGCCAGATCAGTGTCAGAGGAGGGAGTAAACCCAGGAGGAGAGCTCACATCTAGTGAGATGTCTTTCCTGGCAAGAAACTGAATTCAATAAGCTTATGAAAATCCCTCTCAACCATCCATGGTACTTCGCCAAAAGACCAGGTGAGACCTGCTGTGACCAAGATCTTTTCAAACTGCCTTTTTCCGCTATCTGAGTGGGTACACGAGAGGAATCCCCTTTCAGCAGGGGCAAAGGACATTTCCAGACTGTCCTTGGTGTTCCGTCAATATGGCCTCCCCTGGACATATCGTAACCTGCCTAAATTTTAAAAAAGACAATGTCTTTCGGCACCCATCATATTTTATAGACATTTTAGATATTTTTGGTTTTATGGGGGTTATCTCACAAGGCTAGACAACCTGAGATAAGTATCAACAACAACAATGGTGCAGTTTTCTACTGTGATATCGGAGAAGATCTTCATGGTTGCCAATAGACAGCTGCGCATAGCATTCAGCAAGGAATCACGCTTGCTATTATTTACACTATAATTTTTTATATTTTTGCTTTAAACTCTTCATTTTTTTGTATTTTCACACTTATCTTTATATATATTATTACTATTGTAATTGAGTAAAATAAAAATAGATTAGTGACAATAATTAGTTAGGTAATATCTGGTTCATTTCTAAGCATAAATTGGTATTAAATTTATTGCTTTTGTTTAAATGGATAAATGAAATATTGTTTTTAATCGAAGTTTATAGGCTTAGTAAAACTGGACAGATTTGCTCGTAACCTTACATTAATCTTCTTCTAGCGAGGGACTAATTTTATTGGAACAGAAATTTAAAATGGATTCCGAACTACTTCTAGTAGGGAAATAATATACTCAAACACTTGAACTGAAGGCAGAAAGTTAACTTCTCTTTTATCAAATAGGCATGTGTTTCCGAAATTAACGAAAAAATATGTAGAATATCTCTAATACACATTTCCATTTTTTATGAAAACAAAACAACTTTGATTACAAAAATCCTTCTATAAAGTACAGGTATTCAAATTAATAATAAAGCATAGATAGTCGTTTTTCAATCATCTTAAAGGGAACTAGTCTTAAATATTTTTGATATTTTATTGAAGTTAATGGGAGAAAAATTTGAAGACACTTGTAATATTCGGTTGCAAAATATGATTTTTTTATTTCCAATGGATGGGCGAATACAGCGAATAACACAAATAAAACACGTGAAAAATCACAAAAAAGACATGAGACAAAGATGAAGGAGGTGAATATTGTACATAAACGTAAATGAGATGACCGGAGTCATTGCCCCAAAAGTTCTCTGGTTAGCCAATAAAGTGATGATTCAGAGCGGCCATGCAGTGTAGCTCAGTGGTTGAGATGGGTCCTATATATGTGCTCTGCCAAGTTTTACAGCGGACAGTCTGTTGAATTTAAGATGCCAATACGGTGCAAATTTTCAGCCAGACAGTCGTGACCCGTCAGGAGTGGAAACTGTGCCACAACTTCATTGCGTGGACCATGAGCGATATTCAGAAGGTCATCTTTCCACAGCTTGGCTTTTATCCTTTTAGTTTAGAAGCTTGAATTATTTTAAAAACTTGTTTTAGCCGTAGCTTTATAGTGTGGTTGGAAATATCTGTGTGTCTTCGCTGGAGGAGTCCTGTGCTCCTCTTTGGAAATAAGTCCACCTGCTCGTTTCCATAGACGCCACAGTGCCCAGGAACCCATTGGAACACAACAAATTTTTTTTCGTGATGTCAAAATTTCCAAGAGCTTCTGGAAATGGAGAACCATAAGATAGGGAAAAATTTGAGCTTATGGCTTGAATTGGAACCTGTGAATCAGAGAAAAGAGCCACTTTATCAAAACAGCAGGAAAAGCTACTAGTTGTTTTAAGGGTTGCAAAATATGTATCTATGGATCGTACTGGAATGCTTCTTTGGGCAGTTTTTATGTTCACCCGAAGAGGAATAAAGCTGTGCAGAGTTTATGCGGACGTGTTGGGACACCCTGAATATATGTGTATATATATTGTTTCTCTTTTGATTTGCTCAAATACTGAAATATTAATTGGGAATATTTCCTTGGATATAAGATTTAAAAAAGTTAAAGTGCTGAGAATAAAATAAACTAGTTTATATTTATAATTTCATTCATTCAAAGATTATTTCTAAACGAGCATGATGGACAACATAAGTTCTATATAGTGTTGCGGCTGTTAAGTGATGTGCAATATAATATTTGTTGAAACAATTTCACCTGTGTTATTGCGCCAATTTCATTCGATTACTTTGTCAATGATATCGGTTTTTTAAAATTTTCTTGAAAAAGTTAAAAGAAAATTTATGTGTATGTGTCCAGTTTTCATTAAATTAAGGGTTTTTATGATTTTTCAAAATAATTCTATCATATTTTAGAATATTTAAATTTTTTTCAATTTGTTTTAAATTATGTTTTATTTTATGAATTATTAGCTAATGACTCGGTTGCTTTCTAATTTCTTAATTTTTTATGTTTACTTCATTTTCCCCATTTTACTACTCTAACAATTTAAGAGTAATTTTGTAAGACTGAGAAACAGCTTGATATTAAAACTTTCACAGAGCAAAGTTTCATTCTTAAAATTTCAGAATGTATGGAATTAAATAACAACCACTATATTAATGTGCATTATTAAATGTTCTGATTGAGATAATTTAAATTACATGATGTAAATAAGTCCTATTAAATTATATATTAATTAGAAACACATTGTGTATATTTGTCATTTTAGATCAAAAGTTTTTGAGATGAAGATCTAAAATCAGCTTGTGTTCAATAGAATTCTGGTCTGTAAAACACGGTATATTTTTTCAATCTCCATTAGCTATATTTAAGTGTATTTTTTCAGTTTCCATTAGGTATATTCAGCTATATGTTATCAATAATCATTTATCTAACTGATGTGTTGGAGAACATAGAAAAAATATTTAAGTCAATAATTCAGTAGTTGTTATCATTTCTTAATGTACCAGAAGTCTGATATCGAGGAAATGTTTTGAAAGCGATATTTCTATATTTTTTTAATTTAATTCAAGAATAATTTCAAGTAGAGATTAATATCTCATATGACTATATTATGCAAATACGTTGTTTTTACTCCTTGACAAGCTGCAGTCCTTCATTGAATTACATATTTTAAGGAAATGTTTGATAGCTGATACTTTCGCTATTCGAGTTGCATATATTCGAGCATATAATTTGAAAAGGAATAATTTTTATGAAATTATAGCATTTGAGTACGTGTTATTTTAATGTTTGTAATTCATTTTCATTTAAATTTAGGACTCATAAAATACATTCGCATGTTTTATAATTATTTTTTAATGCCGCCGAAGACCCACCGAGTACATGCGATATACGTGCTCATTAAATCCATGGAATCGAAAGTCCTGTAATCGGTCATTGAGCAGTTACCATGGGTTCAATGGTTTGGATAAAAGTTCCTCCCTCTTCAGATCAAAACTAAAATTGAGGAAGTGAATCCTCTGTTGGTGCCATCTATAGGAGGATTTGAAGAGCAAAGTCGTACTTTTACCTTCGTGGTGCTCTGATTAAACGAAAGACGCTCCCTATTGATTTCAATTGGCATAACCAAGGCATAGCGAGTTCGGTTTATCTAAGTGTTATAAGTAACAACACACAACATAATTATTTTTGATATTTCAAATTAATTTTTAACTGAAGGAAACCATCTCCTACAGTTGCTTTAAAATAAGTAATAATTTGAATACTGAAAAGTTCATTAATCTGCTATTTTTTAAAAAAGAATAGTTTATCTCCGTATTCAAAATTTTAATCAGTTCATACTGATTATTTAATATCAGCCAGTACAGAAAGAAATATGCTTTAAAAATCGATTTTAATGAGAAAGATAATTTCAAATTCCATTATTTAAAAAAAGAATTTGTAAGCTGGAAATAAGTTTTTTTTGATCTTATGGATTTGTTTATAGATTTTATGTTGGAAATTAATCCTACAACAATTGTAATATTTATTTCATTACCATTATTATTTAAAATATAATAATTTTGAATACTCTGGCCTTTTGTGAGCATATTTCAAAATCATAAGGTACATGTGCCAGCTGGCACAAGACAACAACGATCTGACTTGTTTTGGAGGTAAAAATTCGAGATTTTTTTCATATTAATTATAATAGTTTATGGAATACTTTTTTAATCAAAAATTTATCGGAAAAAAGGAAATAGTTAACTTTACAGTCAATAAAAACATTTTTGATTATCTTCTATTATTCAAGTGAAAGAAATGTGATACCTTATATGGTTAAATTAATTTTATTAACATATCTTTATATGAAAAAGTTTTATTAGAATCTTTATTTGAAAATATTTTTTGAAATAAAATAAACATTTATTTGGTGTTTATAAAGTTATAAATAAATTATTATAATTTATTATTATAGTGTATAACGTTATTAAAATGCATTTATAGAATTAATTTAAATGAGTAATCGTTATGTCTCACTAATGACATATTTTGAAAAATGGAATTTATTTTTTAAGTTTGATTAATTGAAAATTTTACATTCTTGGAGAAATTTTTTATACTCTGATTAGGCAAAAATAGTGAAATGTTAATGACTTATATCATTTGCACATTCTCAAATTCTTATTATCTGCTCAAATTACAATATTTTGAATATATTATGATTTATATATAAAGTGTTTTTTAACTTTTCTCACCATCAAAGATTATAACATAATACAATGTATTTTTACGCATTTTTATCAAAAATATTCTAGAAAATAAAATATGATAAAAATTTAAAATAAACTAATGCTACTGTTGAGACTAAATCAATAATATGTGTAACATTATGTTTTCATGAAAATTTATTTTAAATGAATCAAACAGTATAGTGTAAACCCTGAAGAAACTTTACTAAAATATTCTTATTATATTTAATTGTACTGAACCAATGATGAGAATAACATATTTTCATAATGATTTGTTCTTAACTAATTAAGTAAAATGTGTATTTTTAGTATAATTACTATATCGTAGTAAAATTTTAAAATCTTATAGCAAATAAATACAACTAATTTAAATCAATAAAGTCGATAAAAACTTTTTTCTAACAAACTTATACAAAAATATAAGTGAAATCACTGAATTTGTGTGTGTGTCCCATCATTGATAAATGATAAACAATAAATCCTATGTAATAGCTTTGAAAGACTTTAAAATTTACAATTTCAAATTTATACTTAAATTAAATTAATAGGTTTCAGTTTCAAACAGTAAATTTTTCCAAAATTAAAATTCATTACTCATTTAACTATTCTCAATATAAAATATGGTTTTTTAAACACTTAAAATAAAATTTTCTTAAAACAAGATTTCACTTTGCAGGTTCTCACTGAGCGACTTGGATTTAGACAAAAAAGACAGATTATGCCATAACAGTGTTTTCCTCTCATGCCTTAGATTTTTGCTTCATTTCATTATCGAAAATCGTGCTGGTTTGTACAAAAAAAAGATGGTTCTTCTTTTGATGGTGTAGAAAACAAACTTATAAGGTTTAAAGTGTCTTTAATGATTCAACAAATTTTTTTCCAAGATTTGTTGTTCGACATTCACTGAAGATCATTTTTCCAATATTATTATTTTTAACAAAAAAGACTGAGAGACGTAAACAAAAACTAATAAATAGTCCAGATAAATTTTTGTTAAAAATTTTCACCTTCCATTTTTGCAACAATAGAGTTTGCAGACCATCTTAAAAATGCCCAACATTTTCTCATGACTTAAGAGTTTCATAAGGCATACATGATCCAACAAGGGAAAATACATTGTCGCATTTTTTTCTCTTGTTACTCCAAGTCTTTTCTTCAAGTGGATCATGTGATTTTCTCAAAGATATTTTCTCTAACTTCTTTTTCTTCAAAACAACAAGTAATCTATCTCTCACATACAGCTGAACTAAATATTTTTTACCATCTCTTGATTGTAAACGTCTAAAAACCTGAGAATAACTTTCTCCATTAGGAAAGAAGATACCAACTAAAATATCCCACGCGATACTTTTTAATTGCTTGACTGAAAGAAGAAAATGTATCATAGTAATCTAACTTCATATCGCCATCTATTTTCTTAAATTGGCTCCAGAATCTTAGAGAAGTTTTCATATTTCCATCAAGCACAGGAAGTTTAATTTTAGGACATTGCAAAAGTGATATTCAAATGAGCTATCCAATTAATGAGTGAAAAAATTTTTTTATTAAATAAACTAAAAAATTCCTCTAAATTAAGTTCAACACCACGGTACCTGTAAAAGTATGATTCAGAATCATCTGTCTCTTTATTAATCTCATTTACATCTTGGAATTTACAGAAATGTTCATCATCAAAAAAGGGAGAAAAATTGGTTTCAATAATTCCCTCTTTTAGCTATTTTAAAGTGGCAACTTAATTATATTTTCATTAATTAAGTTTTCGTAATGTGTAAAATTATGATTTCATATTATTTATGTCAACTATTTATGGTTATTGATAAGAAGTGGAATCTCTTAAAAATAAATTGCAGATTAGAATTTTGTGAATGACATATAGTAAATTGTATAAAAAAATATGTATTTCCAATTAATTATACAGTTTAAAGTCTATAAAAATAATATTATTATTATTGAAAAATATTATATTTAATAGGAAATGAATACGAAACCACATAATATATATTGGGAGTACAAAATATGCATGCATTTGATATGTTGAATTATACGATTACATTTGTAATGTTAAACGATGTTATTAGTGTTATATCTACTGCTGATTAAAAATGAAGAAATCATTGTAAATTTCTGTCAAATGCTGTTTTCTTTAACTTTTAAGTTTTATTGCAAATCTTTTTATCACTATAAAATTTCATGTGAATACTCTTATTTTTATTTGACTAATATTTGTTTAATAGAATGTTTTATATAAAAAATAATCTGGTTTACCCACTAATAGAAATATGACAAATATTTTAGAGATATATGATATTTTATTAAGATATATGATTTCAAATTGTAATTTTCTATTAAAATTTTTTTGAATTGAAAAATCATTTCCTTAGCGACACTATGACACTCAATTTTTAAATTTATTGCTCAAAATATTTAATACTGTAGCGGTTATAACTACAGCTACCTTCCCTGTTTAAATGGGTAGATGGCGCCAGGCGCAACTAGTGAATTTCCTAGAAAGACACTTGAGATTAAGGTATCTCAAGTGTCTTGCTTTATATTCATATCTTAAAGGAATATACATGACTTTCCTTTAAGATATTGAAGTGATTTTGTTCGTTGCTTTTTCTTTGTGTAGCTGTTTTGTGAAATTATATGTATTGTGCGGTTTTTGTTATATATTGTGATGTGGAACTTTAATAATATTAATAAACATATGTTTCTGAAAGCTTTGTTATTCCTATTTATTGTTATATTTGGGATCCTGTGTTTATAATACATAATGGATTCTGTGTCGTACAAGTTTAAAAATTTGCTATAATTAATGGTAATTGTAATAATAAATTTCAAAATCCAATGTAATTATAATAATAAATTTCAAAATTCAAAAAAGTAAAAATTAAACATCAGGGAAAATAAATGCAGAAACCCCTTAATTTATCAAGATATTTATTTCTTAGAAAAATTACAAAAAAACTTAAAAATTTCAATATATCAGGATAAATTTGTAATCAACATTCTTTTCATCTGAAAATAAATATAACACATTTTTAAAAATTGTTTACATAATCCAGTCGATACATTTATGTATATATTATCTTTACAAAAAGATATATTTATGTGTGAGAACTTTATCATCAATAGCTTATACAGTATTAAACAGTGAATTTGTTTTTATCCAAAAGTTACATATAAAATCACTAAGTAAGTATGGATATCTATTTCCCGTTCAGATTAACGTCTTTAAAAACTGTTATAATAGGTGACTGTAAATGTTATATATTAAACATTTTAGTGTTTTAAATTATAAACCAATCCAAACTACTATTGAAACCACTTTTTGATAGATATATTTGTATTAAACAGTACTGAAAAATTACAAGAATATAATTTTATTTAATGCTTACTTTGTTTAGAATTTTCCACAGTTGATTGATAATTTATTTTATGCAATCAATTCACCAAATTTATCTATAAAAATGGGAATAAAAGAATAAATTACAACATAGTATGCAACTTAAAATAATTAATTATGAACAAGAAATTTAAAACACATTAAATGAAAAAATGATTATAAGTATTCATCAAAAATATAAATAATTTTAAAAATTTAAATAAAACAACTTGATTAAATTCATATTTTCTAAATTCCATAGATTATTTCGTTCAAAAAATTGTATATAAAAGGTTTATTTACATTTCTTTTTACTTTTTTATATGAATTCCTTTTTTAATTTCTTTTAACTATAGATATAACTTTTTATTTACATTTCCTTTATATTTACTTTATTAAAAATTGTGAAATTTAAGTGCCTAAGAATTTATTTAATTATTCCATTGAAATCCAATTAAAATCGGCAACAGAATTTGATTGAATTACAATGATAAATTTGAATATACTGCGTTTAGACAAAATAATAAAAATATTTTTTCAATAAAGATGAAAAAAGGAGTTTAGGTATAGTAAAAACAAATCAAATCAAATCAGGAAATTTTGTATAAAAAGCATACCGAAAAATAGAAGTTGATTTTTAACATTTTCAAATAATTAATTTTTTTGAATAACTTCTAAATAATTAACTTTATTTAGAATTTATTCATGCAAATATTTATGAATTTTTTCAAAAATATTTAGAGATTGCTAATAAAAGCAAAATTAAAGAGAAAATTCAAGTATGTAAAAGAAACATTTTTTAAAAATAATTCTATTGATCATTATTTTATTTATAAAATAAATTTTAAGCATTTCAACCTATTTATGAATTAAAAAAACATTACTTTTTTAATTGAATTATTAAAATTGTCTGTAAATCAAATTCTCTTTCCCATTTGTCTATTTTTGTCAAGATTGAATTAGAGCTCCTATCAAAATAATAATATCATACAAACTTAAAATAAAAACTAGATTACATTTTTAAATTTTGATTGCAATATTGTAATCAATCTAAACCGTAACTAACAGTGATTTGAAAATAGAGTAAATTTGTAGCGATGTAACTAATTTTAACATGCAATAGCATTCAAATTTTGCTACTAATTATATTTTGAAAACTTATTGTTCAACAGCACTGCAGTAAATGTGCTTTCGGCTTCTCCAGTGTGCCCCTGATCCAAAATATCTTGGAACTTATATGAAAGAAGTCTCGAATTTATTATTTTATATCTTCGTAACTTAAAGAAAAGTTCAAGTCTTCAAACCTTCATTCGATTTTTTTTATCTGATGTATATGTGTGATCTAACTTCATTGTGCAAAATAATGTTTTCAACAAAAAGCTAAGTAAACAATAAATACCAATAAAAATGATATCTATATGTAAGATTATTTTTGCAAAATGACAATTTTTCACACATAATTTTGTTCTCGTTTTAATTAAAGAATAAGGCCAGAAAGAATTGTCGCTCTTGGACTATTAATTTAAAATAAAATATCACTCATAAATATTTATGATAGAAAAAAGAAATATAATAGTCATTACTTCCAAAATCTTGCGCCTTTCCCATAAATGTTTTAAAGAGGTCTAAAAGAGAAATATAGGTTTGAAAAATATCATAAAGTTGTTTCCATTTTTTGATACAAACAAAGGAAACTCTTAATTTAAAAAAAGAAAAAAAAAAAACAGTTCACTCATAAATTTTAAATTTTGGAGAACCATTAAAATTTTATTAAAAATAAAGTTTTTTTGATTAGGAATATACAGAATTTTATGATTCCAACATAGCTATCAAAAACTTTTGCATATATTTCATTTTCTGATCATTCCAGATTAAGAGCTTCTACTTAGTAGGTAACAGAACAATCTAAGATTTCTAAAATATTGATTTCTATAATAAATTTTCTTAAATTATAAGATTTTACACTCGTAATTCTAACTTGAATCATGCCTGTGTAACAATCACTAATTTCCTCCATTTATTTTTATGTAAAGAATTATATGTTAAGCGTAATAACAAGAAAAACAAGCTAATGAAAGTCAAAATCTAGTATAAAAATGAATTCACCATATTATGCTTCCCCGTATTGGTTATGGTGTACTTAATTTCAATATAAGTTCTTATACTAGTTACAAGTGACAGGAAAATTTAATTGTCTTCATCAAAAAAAAAATAAATAAAGACTATTTCTTTCATAAAAGTAAAAATTTCAACACCTATATATGACTGAATATGGTCCTATTTTCACAAAACTTATAAAATTTATAATCTGTAAACAGAAGAAACTTTATGAAATATATAGTAATTGATATCAACAGGAATATTATAACATCTTGTACTACAGAATTTATAGATTTGTTTTCTGGGGGATTTTATATTGTTTATACAAAAAAACAAGGCCTCTCGTTAAATACAAAATGAATTAGGTGTTTCTCCTCAACGATTATTTGTACATTACATTTTAGTGAAAATTCAGAAATTGAGATCACTGAAAAGAGATTTTGAGTTTTTCGTTATTCTTTTTTAACCATTCATTTAGTTATTTTTCTCGACCAAAAAGAAAAGCAAATTCAAAAATTCAGTATAGAACTCTTTTAACACTATTCAAAAATTATAAATGCAAAGTTTGCTCTTTAAGGATCTAAATAAGAATGTTTTAATAATATTTTGTTATTTTTATTGGTTTAAAATGTGAGTTTCAGCAAATTAAAAAATGTTTCCTTTTCCTAATCATTTTCCAGTTTTCAAGTTACTTTTGTTATGCAGTGTTTGCATTTCTGCATTAAAACAAATTTACAAATTTATCCAGAAATTTATGTTCGATAAAAAATGAAATACAAGACGTAGCTTTGCTTAATGTGTAGTATATACTCTCTACTTACTCGACATACTGTTCATAAAATCTGAAAAATATCCAAATTAATAATTTAATGAATTGAAAAATATATACATTCACACACACATGCAGATATATTTTGCAATATCTTTTCACGTCATTCCCTTAACAGATGTAACCATACATTTCACTACAAATGTTTACTCACATTATTTATGGGAATTACATAAAATTGCGAGTATTCACAATTTTATAATCATGACTGACTGTAACTCAGGGGTTTTGCTCTAATATTTTATATGGTATGATAATTTTTTGAGCAATATATAAACACACATATCAATACACCCAAACAATATCTAGTTTTTATTATTAAAATGCAAAACATAAAATTAATGAAATCTACAATTAAGTTAAAAGAAGAGATCATTTTTGATATATATATATATATATATATATATATATATATATATATATATATATATATATATATATATATATATATATATATATATATATATAAAGATGGGCAGCTATGTATTCTTTATATGTATATATATATATATATATATATATATATATATATATATATATAATGTGATCTTTTTTGAAGTGTCAGTGTTTGAGAGCCCTGTAGCACGATCAAATAGCCGAAATCACACCAAACTTGGTATTAGACTAATCAAAATATGGGAAAAAGAATTCCGTAAAAAACTTGGTTCCAAAATTCGCCACTTGGGCATTTTGTGCCACTGCTGTAGCTTAGAATAACGAGAATTAGCATAAAACATGGGTACGAAATAAAAATTTAAATGTTAGGCAATGACAGCGTCAGTAATAGGGAGGTGTTATTGGATTTTACCCGTACAAAATCAGCCGCTTGCACGAACAGAAGCCAATTGATTATGATAAGAGTGAAATTCGTTTTATCGCGCGTTTCTTGCCAAGGTAGAAATTGATGATGCTTTCCCATATTACATTCTGTGGGGAGATGAGTTCCATTTTTACCTCAATCGGTTCGTAAGCACAGAAAATAGCCAAATTTGTGAGCTTCTGAGCAGCCCCATACCGTGCACAAAATTCCCATTGAATTCCTCAAAAGTCAATGTTTAATTTGGCTCCAAAACTGAATTCGTAATTGGGCAATTCGTTTTTGAGACTATCACTCCGACAAGACCCGAAACATGCACCATAAATGCAGAAAGGTACCGCGAAATGCTGCAAACGTTTGTTATTCCACAACTTCAGCAAATAAACCGTTTCCAACCGACAATCTTTATGCAAGATGGTGCTCCACTATACATTATAATAAGGTAACGCAGCTGTTGTTCCAAAACTTCACTGATGATAGAGTCATAGGTCGCTGTTTTCCAGCCTCGTTCCCCTGATCTCACGCCAAGCGATTTTTGGCTCTGGGGTTATTTGAAATCTCAAGCTTATGTTGATGGGGCCTCAAATTTGCTTATTCTAAAGGACTACATAACAAAGACAGTGCGGAATATTCTTCGTTATATGTTACATACGGCTGTGGAGAACGTTGTGCACAGAATGCACGGTGTTATTTCTGAAAACGATGCTCACATTGAATATGTTCTTATTCCACACTGGGGAAGTTAATATAATAATTAAACATTAAATTATTTAACTGTATGATTGTATGTGTTAATATTTTTCTTTTCTCACATTTTAAACATTGTAAAGCGCCACAAAATGCCCTAGCGGTGATTTTTGGAACTAAATCTTTTTTCACGGAATTTTTTTTCCACTGTTTTAATTAGTCTAAGTACCAAATTTGGTGTCATTTAGTTAATTAGACCGCACTACAGGGAGCTCCAAACACTGTCACTTTAAAAAAGATCACAGTATATCTATCTATCTATCTATCTATCTATCTATCTATCTATCTATATATATATATATATATATATATATATATTGTACCAAGCTCCACGGGTTCGTGTTGATTGAGAGTTGAATAAAGCAACCACTTAATGAACACAAGACTTTTATTCGTAAAAACTTCACTAGATAAACGAAATTCCCGCTGTAACAATCACAATTATACAGCTACAATTCGTCAGATACAATAAGAAATAGCTTCCAATCACAGGTCTCAAATACCTCAGACAGAGAACAACTAGCAGTCACAACTAATCGTCTTCACTCACTGACTGTCTTCACAAAACTGACTCTTCCATGTCGGGCTGCGGTATTTATACCTGACTTGGCGGAGAAATCTACCAATTTCGCCAAGGTTCTGGAAGCTTCTAGGCTATCTCGAAAAATATTGCTCCTAGAGCTTAGGTGATGGATGTTTCCAGAAGTATCGATTTCTCGCCAAGTCGCCAAAAATCTCGCCAAAAGTCGCCAAGTCGCCAAGAATCTCGCCAACTGTCGCCAAGTCGCCAAATCATTAGGAAATCCGCTTTTAAACTACAACACGTCTAAATACCGCAATTTTTGCCCAAAATGTGAGAAATTTTTGATCTGTCTGAGATAATTTAAGACAAATATAATCATTATTTATAAATTTGTAACATTGCTCCCCTCTCAAGGACTGCACGTCCCGGGCAGTACAATCCCCTGATAGGAGGCCAAATTAATTATAAGAGAATTTACATTTCAAGAGGATACATTACATACACAAGCAACTAAAAATACAAAAAAATAGAAAAGATAAAAAAAATTATCTATACTATTTACAAAGAGACCATGGTCTACTAATTTTTACTCTACATTACGATAAGGAGCTAATCTATCATAATGTACTACCTTTGGTTTTGAAGAAGATGATTTTCTTATACGAACCACGACGTCGTTCAGTCTTTTTAGGACTGTGTAGGGACCTTCCCAGTTGGCTTGCAACTTTGGAGAAAGTCCTTTACGTCGAATCGGGTTCCACAACCAAACTTTGTCACCTTCTTGAAATTCATGTCCCGTCGCTCTTGTGTCATACCTTGTCTTCATTCTTTCGGTCGTCAGGTTGATTCGGTCTCGAGCGAAGTTATGGACATCTTCAAGACGTGCCTGAAGGTCTCGAAGGTATTCCTCTGGCGATGAAGATGTATCCGGTGGACGACCAAACTGAAGATCACAAGGGAGACGAAGTTCGCGACCAAAGAGCATCTGTGAAGGAGTATATCCGGTAGTCTCATGGACAGCACTGCGATATGCAAGCAGAAACAGCGGTAGCTTCAAATCCCAATCTTGCTGATTTCTGGAAACCATAAGGGAGAGGTTATTCAAGATGGTTCTGTTAAACCTCTCTACCATGCCGTCCGATTGTGGGTGTAGTGGCGTGGTCTGCGTCTTGTCTATTCCGAGAATTTGACACATTCCTTTAAACACAACAGAGGTGAAATTTGTTCCTTGATCAGAATGAATTTGTAAGGGAGTGCCGAATCTGGAAACCCATTGCTGCACTAGAACCTCAGCTACTGTAGTCGCCTCTTGATCGGGGATTGCAAACGCTTCAGGCCACTTAGTAAAGTAGTCCATGACAACTAGTATGTATTTGTTGCCATTTGAAGATCGTGGTAAAGGACCCAAAATGTCCAATGCTATCCGCTCAAAAGGTGCTCCTACGTTGTACCGCTGCAACCTTCCTCGGTTACGTTTCTTCGGTCCTTTACGTGCCGCACAGTCATCACAAGATTGGCACCATTTCTCTACATCTTGTCTCGTTTTGCTCCAATAGAAGCGTTCTCGAACTTTCTGTAGAGTTTTCATTACTCCGAAGTGGCCTCCAGTTGAGCTACTATGCAATTCTTTCAAAACATCTGAAATTCTTGATTTTGGAAGAACAAGCTGCCATTTGAAATTACGTCCATCATCGGACTCCCATTTCCTGTATAAGACACCATTTCTTATATGGAGTGAGTCCCAAAGAGCCCAATATTGTTTAGTAGCAGGACTGTAGGTGGAGATATCCTGCCAACTTGGTTTCATACTGGAAGATTCTTTTAATTCTAAAATTGGATTTATATCTGGGTCTTCTTTTTGGGCTTCTCTAAGTTCTTTATCACTCCATGGGTCTGGTTTCGATGGAGGTGAAGCAGTAACTTGGCGTACAGAAGGATTTACTAACTGATAGTTCTTCTCTACTCTAGAACAATATCGGCAGCTTTCATTACATGGTTTCCTTGATAGTGCATCAGCATTTCCATGCAGAGTTCCTTTGCGATGACGTATTTCAAAGTCAAACTCCTGGAGTCGTTGAATCCATCTGGCTACCTGTCCTTCTGGATTTTTAAAATTTAAAAGCCAGGTTAAGGATGCGTGATCGGTGCGGAGCAAGAACTTTCTTCCATAGAGATAATGGTGGAAATGTTCTATGGCTTTGACGATTGCCAGCAATTCCTTCCTGGTTGTACAATAATTCCGCTCTGGTTTCGAAAGACATTTACTCCAATAAGCAATGACATATTCTTTATCATCAATTTCTTGCGACAAAACAGCTCCGATATTTTCGTTGCTGGCATCCGTATCTAAAATGAATAATTTTTCGGGCTGGGGATATGCAAGAACGGGCGAAGATGTCAACGCCTCCTTCAGTTGTTTAAAAGCTTTCTCACATTCATCTGTCCATAGAAATCTCTGTTTAACTTCTGTCAACTTGTGAAGAGGTCTGGCAATACTTGAAAAACCCTTAACAAATTTCCTGTAATATGTGCATAGTCCAAGAAAACTTCTTAATTGGTGGACATCTTTTGGACGACTCCAGTCCTTAACTGCAGAGATCTTTTCAGGATCTGTTCTTACACCTTCAGCAGAGATAATGTGTCCCAGATAGCTTACTTCACGTCGGAATAAATTACATTTGCAAGGATTCAGCTTCAGGTTGGCCATTTTTAATTTTTCCAGCACCTTTCGGATGTTTCTTAAATGGTCTTCGAATGTGCGCCCTACAATAATGATATCGTCCAAATATACCAAACAGGCTTCGTAGGAAAGTCCTCGTAATACTGTCTCCATCAGGCGCTCAAACGTTGCAGGTGCATTGCAAAGCCCAAATGGCATAACCTTGAACTGCCAAAGTCCTTGTCCTGTGGTGAATGCAGTCTTTTCTCGATCCTCAGGATGTATCTCTACTTGCCAATAACCACTCTTGAGATCCAAAGTCGAAAACCATTGTTTTCCAGATAAAGACATCAAGTGTATCGTCAATCCTAGGAAGAGGGTAACTATCTTTTTTAGTGATGTTGTTTAACCGACGATAGTCAACGCAGAATCGGGTAGAACCATCTTTCTTCCGAACTAAAACAATAGGCGAAGCCCAAGGACTCTCTGATGGCTCAATAATGTCATTCTGCTGCATTTCCATCAGAAGATTATCCACCTCTTCCTGCTTAGCGAATGGCAATCTTCTCGGATGTTGTTTAATGGGTGGATGATTTCCTGTATTGATTCGGTGCTGCGTCAATTTGGTTCGCCCAACATCATCTGATTTCTTGGAAAAGAGATCTCCGAATTCTAATAATAAATTTCTTGCAGCATTCCTCTGTTTATCATCTAACTCTGCTCTCTGAAGGAGTTCATTAATTAGAGTGTCAGGAGGCTCAGATAGTGTGGCTTGACAATTTCGGTTAATACAGGTCACTGGAGTGCAAGTCGCTAGCACTTCTCCTTCTTTTATAAGTTTTACCTTATTACTTAGATTAGCAACTCTTACCGGGATTACATTTCGTGAAAGGTCGACGAGTGAAGAAGCCACTAGTACTCCTTTAACGCTATTGTCGGAATCTGGATATTCAGTCAATCCATAATGAAAATTATTATCTTCTGAAAGAGCTCCGCAAACTATTGTCTCAGTTCTTGGTGGTAATGTTGTTTCACTCTTCGCAGTTATATGATGGACTGTTTTAATATCTGAATATTTCGTCTTAAAAATCGCTATGTCTTCAGAACATGAGTGTAGTTCATTATTTTTAAAATCTAACTTGAAATGGTTTTCTTTGAGAAAGTCCAATCCGAGAATAAATTCGTCATTTATATCAGCGACATATGCCATATGATGGTACACGGCATTACCAAATGCAATGTTTAGATTTATTTTTCCATGCACTTTAATCTTGTCACCTGTCACAGTTTGGAGGGTAATGCAGGGCGGCGTCCAGATGAGTTTGTCACCAAGTTTGCGAGCCAAATCTGTCCTAATGATAGTTACGTTGGCTCCAGTATCGATTATCATTCTGCAGGGAACTTCGTTGACATGTCCCATAACGAAAAGTCCGTTGTCGCCGCTACTTACGGAAGAAATGTGAAACAATTTGAAATGGGGCTTCTGACTCTCTGGACATCTCCGCCCCGCGAGATGGCCACATATTAGTTTCCCTGCTGTGGTGGAAGATCATTTCCACCATTTTTTCGTTTCGGGCAGTCTCTCTGAACGTGTCCGACTGCACCGCAAGTCCAACACTGAATTTTCGTGTTTCTGCCACCTTTACTCAATTCTAAGTTACGGAATTTTCGCCGCAGATCTTCGATTTGCTTTCTGAGATCATAGTCCGTATCAGTAGTAGAGACGGCTCTGATTGAGTGCCGGTCTTTACGCGCGGCCTGCTGGGCAGCCTCTATCTTATGTGCGTAGACTAGGGCAGATCCAATATCTTTGACATCGGCGAGTCTAAGTGTTTTCTGTATCTCCGGATCCCTCACACTATCGATGAAGTGATGGAGAGCCAGATCCTGACGTGTCTCAGCTGGGCAGTCCGAAAATGCTAGATGGGAAAGTCGCTGAATATCGGCAGCCAATTCTTGAAGACTTTCACCCGCTTTTTGATAGCGTGACTTTAACTGTAGTCTGCTATATTCTTTAGTGCACTTATCTCCAAACCGCAGCTCAAGCGCACTCGATAGGGCTTGGAAATCGTGCCTCTGCTCCTCCGGAAGCGTCTCGAGGATGTCAGCCGCGTCTCCTCTTAAAGAAGCCGCCAGGTGAAAAGCTTGGGCTCGGGGATTCCATCCATTAGCTTCCGCTACCATCATAAACTGGGTCTTGTATACTTGCCAGGATGATTTCCCATCAAATGTTGAGAGTTTAATATTGGCTAGGGAAGGCACAAATGTCACGTTGGGTTCCTCATGTTTGTTTGACATTTGCTTCTTCAAGCTTTCAATCTCCTTATTGATATTGTCTAATGCTTCTTCCACGTTTTCTTCTATCTCTAGAACTTTAGTTTCTACTGAAGTTACCTTATCCTCCATTGTATTCATCTTCTCCTGAATGATATTGGAGAATTCTTCTTTAACACTTACAATGTCCTTCTTGAGCTCATCCTGTCCAGATTTTATCTCTTTCATCATCTCGGTGTTAATCTCTTCTTGTCTAGCTTTCATCTCCTCTTGTCCAGCTTTCATCTCTTTCATCATCTCGGTTTTAATCTCTTCTTGTCAAGCTTTCATCTCTTCTTGTCTAGCTTTCATCTCTTCTTGTCCAGCTTTCATCTCGGTTTTCATATCTTCTTGTCCAGCTTTCATCTCAGCCATTTGCTCCGCTAATTTTTCGAGAAGACTTTTCATTAAATCCATATCCATTTTTCTGGTGACACGCTGCATCAACTCTTCAATCCCGATTCTGACACCAGTTGTACCGAGCTCCACGGGTTCGTGTTGATTGAGAGTTGAATAAAGCAACCACTTAATGAACACAAGACTTTTATTCGTAAAAACTTCACTAGATAAACGAAATTCCCGCTGTAACAATCACAATTATACAGCTACAAATCGTCAGATACAATAAGAAATAGCTTCCAATCACAGGTCTCAAATACCTCAGACAGAGAACAACTAGCAGTCACAACTAATCGTCTTCACTCACTGACTGTCTTCACAAAACTGACTCTTCCATGTCGGGCTGCGGTATTTATACCTGACTTGGCGGAGAAATCTACCAATTTCGCCAAGGTTCTGGAAGCTTCTAGGCTATCTCGAAAAATATTGGTCCTAGAGCTTAGGTGATGGATGTTTCCAGAAGTATCGATTTCTCGCCAAGTCGCCAAAAATCTCACCAAAAGTCGCCAAGTCGCCAAGAATCTCGCCAACTGTCGCCAAGTTGCCAAATTATTAGGAAATCCGCTTTTAAACTACAACACGTCTAAATACCGCAATTTTTGCCCAAAATGTGAGAATTTCTGATCTGTCTAAGATATTTTAAGACAAATATAATCATTATTTATAAATTTGTAACAATATATATATATATAAAGAACATATAGATGCCCATCTTTTGTTTAATTGTTTTTTCCAGACATTAGTTGTATGATAAGAGCTTCAACACTTTATGAAAAAAAGATCAAATCTTAACAGTGTTTGTAAAATAGGCAATTCATTGGTTTTAAAGGATCTTGTTAGAAACGTTTTTAACCAATAAAAACATTTTAATACAGAGAAGGAAGGGTAAAAAGGGTTAATTTTACCGTAAATTTAAATTGCAGTATAAGTATGAAATGCGAGTATGAAATTTTCAGATCATTTTGAAATTAGCTACGCCGAAACTAATTTAATCACTGCTTGATTGATGGACAGTTTATGCATAACTGAGTCAGATGTCGTCCGTTAAGTTCAAATATCTTGTGCAAATGGTCATGTACACACCTTTCGTAATAAAATGGTGCTCCATCATCTTGACACTATTGCACACCTAATATGCATGGGGACATCGCTTAAAACATTGGTGCGCAAACTAGGGGTCGCGACTCATTTCGAGGTCGCCCGAAGTTTTTTGGGGGGTCGCCAAATTTTTTTGAAATGGATTATGCCTGCATGCTGTATACTATACATTGTACATATAAAGTATGAAGCCCCGTCACTGTTTAATTGCAATTTCATGCTGTCTGCTCTTTCTTTGATCGTAATGCTTAATGTATGTAAAGTGTGAAGACACAAGTTTTTTACTCCGGTAGATAGCGCCTTCATCGTGGTAATTCGCCAGTTTTACTGAAAAGCGCCTATTTGACTAGACGTTAACCGCAGGGAAAGGGCAAAAATTCGCTTCCGTGATCAGCCAGTCAAATGGCAAGGTACGCATTGTATCTGATAGTTAGAGTGTGGACGTGAAGTGTTCGCAAGAAGCTGTAGCATGCAGCAGTTGGCCTGAAATTGTTTTAGTTTATCCTCGAGTTTTATCATGTAACGTTGTGTTATTATGATTTTTTATATTGTTATCGGGCTTTGCTACTTTTTGTTATCAGGTATGTAATATCATTAGTGAAAGATCTCTGTTAATTTTATTGAATTTCTAGAAAAGAAAAGATAAATCTTTATATATTATTTGTTTTAGTTTAAATAATTTAACCTTTATCTTTATAATGGATAAATAGGTAATACGTACACCAGGTACATCTTCAGCTAACAAACGAACAAATACTGATGAGGAGTCGCAAAATACTGAACTAAATGCCCGATATAAAAAAATAAGAAAGTACAATGAGGAATTTATTAAGCATGGTTTTACATTTTGTGTTGTTGATGATGAAGAACGCCCGATATGTATCGTTTGCAATGAAAAATTAGCAAATGAGAGCATGAAACCAGCTAAATTAAAAAGGCACATGAAAACTAAACATAAAGAAATTCAAAATAAACATCCGATTTTTTCAAAGACGAGCTGAAAATCTGAAAATTGAAAGTGGACATTTAAAGAAATTTACAGCAATACTTCAGAAAGCATTACGAGCATCTTTAGAAGTTTCTTATCTATTAGGAAAAACAATGAAACCCCCATACAATTGAAGAATTCTTTATCCTTCCTGCAGCAACTAAGATGAAATCAATTACGCATGGTGATAAATATGGAAATGAACTAAGAACAATACTATTATTAAGAGATACCGTGTCTCGGCGGATTTCCGAAATGTCACGAAATATCGAGTCAGAAGTCATAAAACGCATACAAAATTCTCCTGTATTTGCTTTACAACTGGACGAGACTACTGATATTACTAAAATGTCACAACTAATTCTTTACTTTAGGTTTATTTTTAATGAACATATAACAGAAACGTTTTTGTGTTGCAAAAGTATGGAAGGAAAAACAACTAGAAAAATATATTTGAAGTAATAAATGAATATTTTGAAACAAAGTCCCTTACCTGGGCAAACTGAGTTGCGGTTTGTACTGATGGTGCTGCAGACTTAACAGGTTCGAATAACGGGCTCAGAGGCTTAATTCAAAAGGTGACGCGTCATGTGGTATTTAATACCTGTATGGTTCATCGGCAAGCTCTTGTTGCAAAGGATATGGATGAAGATTTGCACAACATATTACAAGATGGTGTTAGTTCAATTAACTACATTAAATGCAACAGCCACATCAGACGTCTCTTTTCAATACTTTGCAATGAGAGGGGCTCAACGTAAGAGAGATTACTGTTACACACCGAAGTGAGATGTCTTTCACGTGGGAAAATATTACGACGGATATTTGATTTGAGAAATGAAGTGTACATGTTTTTAATCGAGAAGAAACATAGATTGGCAAGTTATTATATCAATGAAGTTTGGCTAGAGAAGCTGAGCTATTTAGTTGATATTTTCGAAAAGCTTAATGACTTAAATTTGAGCTTGCAAGGAGAGAATTCAATTATCATAACTTCAGCCAGTAAAATTCATGTTTTTGAGAATAAGCTTAATCTCTTGC